>JASDQU010688031.1:0-12693 GCA_032191745.1 Picea mariana
TTGTCACTTACAATAATCTTTGGGCTACCATGTAGCTTTTGAACTATCTCCATGAATGCGGTGGAAACTGTACTAGCTTTGAAGGGATGAGAGAGTGCACAAAAGTGTGTGTACTTGGTCAGTCTATCAACAATCACCATGATGACACTCTTTCCTTCAAACTTTGGTAACCTTGTGATGAAATCCATGGAAACCTCCTCCCAGCGTTGACTTGGGATGGATAATGGTCATAAAAGACCTGGGGTCTTAATTATTTCCACCTTATTTTGTTGGCAAAGCAAACATTCTGCCACAAACCTTTGAACATTAGTTTTAAGGCCATCCCCAAAAAAATCCTTCTTGACTCTATGGTTATTATAACCCTAAATTGCACCATACATGCTTACTTGGCATCATGCCATCTCAGATCCCTTCTTTGCCAAAGAACTATTGAACAACTCTTTAAAAAACCTTTTTTATAAGGGCCCATGCGCCCTACTCTATTACTAAACGTGTGTACACACTAACTGACCTCAAACAACCCGTGTGGACCGACAAAAGCATGAAAAAAGGAAAGTTTCTGATGGAACACACAGCTCTGGGTGAGTTAACTGAAATTCCTGGCCATGCATGGCTCAGGGTTTGTCCAAATACCTAGCTTCTTCTAACCTATAAAAGAAGGTCTAGGGGTCCCATTTGGAGGAGGGAAAAATATAGCAAAGAAACTCTGCCCATTTGCATATTCCCATTGTCCCAACCCTTTATCCATCATTGTGCCAAAAGAGATACTAAGAAAAGAAGTTGGAGGACAGTTGAAGAAGAGCCCAGGATCAGGTTCATGGAGCAGTGGCAGGTCTCGACTTTTTGTAAGTTGACTCATTCAAAGTAATAAAGAAAATGCTTTTCCCATCCCAATTCATGAGTTATTCATAGTTTGTTAAGTACATGTTTGAATATCTAACCCATTAGTCTATAGGTAAGATGCATGTGTAGTTGTTGCTTGTCTTGTATGCAGGTTAGCGTTGGAAAGGAGAACTACGAACAAGTGATCAAGTGTGACAAGGGATCGACATCGAACACCTGGAA
The DNA here is from genome assembly GCA_032191745.1 of Picea mariana. Lineage (NCBI taxonomy): Eukaryota > Viridiplantae > Streptophyta > Pinopsida > Pinales > Pinaceae > Picea > Picea mariana. The sequence continues at coordinate 1,066 of JASDQU010688031.1, forward strand.
CAAGGTAGGTTGATATGGCCATGTATTTACTAAATGGAAATGGGATGTAAGTCTGGGGACGAAGGTAGAAAGTATATTTTCTCTAGGTCATATCTGCATGCAAATTCTAACCCTATTTTCTAGTCCATAAGGAGATTTCTCTCACAACAGAATTGGTGACCATACTGGGGAAATCTCTAGGGTTCTTAGGAATTTTATGTGTTTTTGGGTAATTTAAAAGACTATTTTTTCTTGCCTGTTTTTTTTTAGTTTCTGCAGAGTCTGGTTTACCATACCATCTTCCTCTGTTATTTTCTTGACTGTGTTTATCGGGACCCATAGAGGTACACATGGCCTGCATAAGGTCTGCACACGTGTACCCACGCCCTACTCTCTTACAGCCCGCGTGCGAACGCTAGCTGAGGAAGTAGCAGTAACGTGTAGAGTCCAGAGAATTTTTGAGGCAGTGATCCTCTTCCCTATCAAAATCAGACATTCTCAGGGGTTTTTTAGGATTCTTTCTAAGTCTTGGTTGTTTGCAGTCTTGTTTTAGATTGGTTTGTTTCACAAATTTTTTTCCTTGCATTGTTTGTTTTTTCTGTTAAAAAGAGTGTCCAAGCCTTCAAGGGATCCTAGTTATCAATATCAGTGGTCCCTTCCTGGTTATGTTTGTCTGTTGTTATTTTTTCTCAGAGTTTAGAGATACACGTGGCCTGTACAAGGTCAGCCTGCGTGTACACGCCCTCTGTCTCTATATAGCTCACGTTCACAGGCTTGTTGTTGGATCAACAATAGCGTGCTTGTACAGGATAATTTTTGTTGAGGGTAAGGCAGTCATCTTTTCCCTTGATGAGAGTTATACCTCTCAGGTGTTTGAATCTCTATCTTAGTAGTTAGTAGCTTAGGATTAATCTTTCCCTTTGCTTGCTTTTTCTCATTTAAAAGTTGTCATAAATTTATTTTTTTAAGGGTTTTTAGACAAGTGTGAGAGTCATTTTAAAAAAAAAAATGCTAGTGTGTGATTTATTGAAGTGGTTCTTTGTGATCTGCGATTAGGCCATAATTGTTTTTCTTGGTTTTTACTTGTTGGTATTTTTCCTTTTTGCTTTATCAGCATTTAAATAAAAAAAAAATCTTTTTCATTTTCTTGTTTGGTTGAAGAGTGTGTTTCTGCATTATTAGCCATGGAAAAGTCGTTTATTTCATAAGTTTTTGCAGTTTACTTAGATCATGAGTAGCTTGTAGTCAAGTGAAATTTAATTTTGAGTTTGCTGTCCTAAATCTTAGAATTTTTTTTTTTTTTTGAAAAGTTGTTGAAATTTTGCATTAAGTAAAAGTTTTTTGTTTCCATCTTTTTATTCATTTTTTTCTTTCGTCTTTTAGACATCATCAGTTTCACTTTCATACCCCTTGACATAAGAAAAATCCATAAAATTAACGCTAAATCTAAAATTTATTAGATTTCTATGTTTTTAGGGTTAACCAACTAGTTTAGGATTAGGGCCTTGAATTAGGTTGGAGAGGAAACTCTTCAAGGCCATTTAAAATCAAACATTGGAGTCTGAGTTAGGGAGTGTCTAAGTCTAGTATCGTGAAAGTTATTTGGGACCCCCCTCTAACATAGGGGATAAACACAAGGTCACGTGCGGAAAGGTAGCGGAGATAACCCCTCCAAAGCTGGACCAATCGTAGTGGAGAACACATATAGAGGGCTTGTTTTGGGATTCTGTCGATTGCATTTGCCACGAGGCTTCGTGGGTCTCGAATCCATTTGAGGTCCTCAATTGTCTTTCAGACCACTTTCTTTCCATACCCTTGACAGGTTTCAGGCTCGATACCCTGCTCATTGTGGTCTACCTGACTTTTGACTGTACTCGCCTGGTGATTGTACATGCGCTGACAACCTAGTTGCCTATCTTTTTTAGGGACATACACAGGTGACTACAGGGGTATACCACGGTACCTAGGAAATACATCGGGCCACACTTTGTAGAGTATACCCGGAGGGTGCTTCTGTGTTCGAGTTGCACTTGCACCAGTAAGTTGCTCTAGTGTTGGTTGTTGTAACTGTTCTTCCAATTAATTTAGTGTTTGCCTGTCTTATCTTCTAGGGACTTTTTTAGTGTGTGTTACTTTTGAACATTTAGAATACCCTAGAGTGTCTCTGATATTCTCACACAGTGGAGGATCATGAGCTCCACCAGTCACAAAGGCTTCTTGGCTTGTTGTCGGTTACACTCGAGCCACCCCCACCACCATTAAGGCGAAAGCTAGAACAACAAGGGTCTTTTGAAGTGACTGGGTTACAAGCAATTGTGCTCGACCAACACCTGGAGGAATCGACCGTTTTGGACCTTGAAGTGAATTCTCTTGGCCAAGTTGAAACCCCAACCACTGATTTCTTGGCACCTTTCATCATACCAATTAAATTTTACGAGCGCCATAGAGTATTGCACACAACAATGGAAACAAATGTTGTTACTCCCTCTGGGAATTCTTCAATTCCCACTACGGTTGTCACCATAGGAGAGTTTTCACCTCCTAACCCACCATCATCGGTTCGAGCCACCATGGTCTCGACCGCTTCTACATCGCACAGTGGTCCGATCTCATCTTTGGCAGCAGCCACAACCCCTTTCACACCAAGTACGACGATCCCTCCATTCTCATACGGGATGCCTGGTTTGGGTACACGTCCTGTACTTTCCTACTCCACTTTACAGACTTCAGGTCTGGGGGCAGGGAGCTCTAGCGCTCCTCTGCAAGGTCACATGGGGGGCACTCTTGATTCCTGCTCCTTTTAATTCTTTCCCTTACGGAGGAGGTCATATCCCTCCTTTGTCCCCTTCACTCGGTGGCTCGCATCAGCAATCCACCGGGCAACCTACATACCATAGTTTATTTGGAGTGGGGAGTCAAGGACCACCTTCGCATAGTATGTCGGTAGGTTCGACACTATTTTCTTTGGCCGAAACGTTTGGAAACAATGCCTTCTCATTAGCTTCTTTCCTGACTGGGGGAAATCCCAGTTTTGGACAATCTATTCCTATGCAAGGTACTATTCCTGCACAAGGGGCAAACCTAGGAACTTCTTCCGCATCAGGGCCTTGGAATTCTGGGTAGGGATCCATTCCCTCGTCTGAAATGTCAATCTGGGGTAATTATTTTCACAATCAATGGAACCCCAGACAAACTACTATGCTCATCCCCATAGGACCAACATGGGGCAACCCTTCCCAGAGTCCTTCGAATATAATGCATGCCCAATGATCTATGTCCTATTTGGGAAATCAGTTGATGATGTCTCCACATATGCAAAATCCATATGCTAGCCAAGGCCATGGTTTCTACCAAAATCCAGGCCAACAGCCAAACTTTTCCTGGCAACCTGGTGCCAGTCAAACTCCAGGCCCCTTTTTCCCAGGTTATCACCAACAACCCAAACTACGCTTCCTGGAAACTTTGCACTTGCTAGATTTGACAAGGTTGTTGAATGACCCCATTTATCACGATTCTTGTTGGCCTCCTATGCTGACAAAGTTTCCTTCATACATTCCAAAGTTTGAAGACAAGCCTAACGAAGATCCAGGTGATCATGTGACTACCTTCCATCTTTGGTGCTCATCTAACTCATTGAAAGATGACTCCGTACAGTTGTGATTGTTTCAACGTACTCTCATTGGGAGTGCCGCGAAATGGTACATTGAGCTCGATCACTCAAGATACTCTTCCTTAAGTGAGATGACAATGGATTTCCTAAACCATTTCTAGTTACCTGTGAGGTACAATGCTGGCACAGAGCGTCTGGCCTCCTTCGAACAGATGACAGCGGACCATATCTCTGATCACATTAGAGAATGGAGATGCCAGAAGAGTCTAATTAAGGTGCCAGTCCCACCAACATTCCTTCTTGAGTGGTTCCTTAAGTCTTTGGTCCCGTAGTTATCCAAAGACGTCACAACGTCGAGAGTATTCTCTGAAGAAGACACCATCATGAGAGCTCAACAATTTGAGCTCATATATTCTCAGTTTGGTTTATTATAAAACATCTTGCCAGATGCGTCATGCTCAATACTGGATAAAACTAGACAGAGAGCTGGAGCACATGCCGATGGTATTGTTTGTTCAGCAAAAACAAAGCCCGCTAGACAATTGACGAAGCAGTTGCAGCAGTTATCTATACAACACACAACGGCCAACCAAACTACTACTTTGGCTACTCCCCCTACCAAAACGTTGGAGGTACACACAGTACAATCGATTAACCAAAAGGCCACCCAACAGCCTGATGGAAAGAAAAAACAATGAAAGAAGGGTAAGGGGGATAAAAAACCTACCGATAATGCTGGTGGGGACAACACTTAGAAACGGAAGGTGAGGTATCCATGCAACTTATGCGCGGAAGACCACCCGGCCCATTTATGTACTCGGCTTGCAGAAGCCCAAAAGTTTGTGATGCAACAACAGTAGGTTGTGTTGACCAATCCGTTTCAACATGGGAAAAATCTAACTCAAGCCTTTGCAAGCACGGAAGGGGGCAGCCAAGACCCCTCTTCGCTTGTGAACAACCCTGCATCCGCAAATGTATACATGGTGAGGGGTGATGCTTGTATATCGACTAGAGTGCATGACTATAGTAAACCAAACACTTTTGAGAAGGGTAAAGAAGATAAACTCCCATATCTTCCTCTACAGATTGAGAAGACGTTGGGTGAAACAATGACCTACATTCCCAAAGGTGCATTTAAAAAAGCTTCTCATAACCCAAATGCAAGGGCCGCCCATAAATACTCTGTGGTGGAAGATTTATCACAAACCCCTTGTGCGATGTCTTCTTTGGAGGTCCTCCAAAGATTCCCTTCCCAAAGGAAAGCCTTGTTAACTGCTTTAGGATCTACCGAGACTTGTAATCCAGGTACAATCATGCTGGATACAACTGACTTAAAACCTCATCTACCTTACCATGTAGCATTTCAGATAGTAGTGGCTTATCCCACAAAAATTTTTACTCGGAATATCTTCCGCACGGTGGTTGATGAGGGCACCTCGACATGCGTTATGTCATCGGCATGTTGGAAGGCCGTTAGCTAGCCCATTTTGTCTCCGTCACCTACTCTCATCACCGCTTTCGACAGACGTTTGTTCCGACCACATGGTATCGTTCCTTCTTTCCCCATGGAGTTAGGATGGAAGACCATGTGTGTCGAAGTAGAGGTAGTCGATGCTCCCCTCGACTATAAACTCTTGTTAGGAAGGAGTTGGGCTTATTCCATGCAAGCTGTGGTTGCTACAGTTTTCTAGGTATTGTTGTTTCCACACGAGGGTCGGATAGTGACCATAGATCAATTGTCCTTCTCCTGACCTGACCCTGCTTTGGGGGCATCCACGGTCCAGATGATTGATAATCCTCAACCAGGTGTCGTCAACGTAGGGGTTGGTTTGTGCCCATCTTTGATGGGTACCTTCGATTACCCACCCCCTCAAGGCGATATCAAGTTTATATCCAATCACCATAAGGTTGAGATTTTTCAAGTTTTGTCATTCCGCACGAATTACTTCAATGATCCATGGACACTTCCTTCCCCATTGGCCACAATGGATGAGACAGGACACCCGAGCATGTCCATGCCCTTATCCATAGTTGAAGTAGTGTACTCCTTAGTCTAGCCAACTTCATCCCCCACTGATCCAGCTCTTGCACAAGAGTTAGATCCACTCCTAGATCCTATTTGGGCTTAGGGTTCTCTCACTCACATCGATTCATTAGACTTATTCTTGCCCTCTGATGAAGAAATAATTGAAGAAATGACTAGCCCAGATAAACCCTGGGAAGATCTTCATCACAGATCATACTTCCTCCCAGAGTTAAGCCAAATTGAAGTGGGAGAATTCACCGTGACTATGAAGGGAGATCGGTCTTTTCCTATTAATCCCTTAGCTACACACGACGTTTATGCTGAGGGTAATATGGCAACTATCACTGAAACCTTACTGATCAATATCTCTCGAAACCCTGGCATCATGGAGAATGTCTTCGTCGTAGCTGACTGCTCCCCCGAAGAGATTCAAATCTACACTGATCTTTTTAAATAATTCCACGACATTTTTGCCTGGTCTTATGAGGAAATGCCAAGTATCGATCCAAAAATAGTTGAACATGAAATCACAACGTATCCTAAAGCTAAGTTGGTTCGGCAAAAGCTTCGTCCAGTTAATCCTAAGAAAGTAGCAGCCATTAAGGTTGAGGTTGAGAAATTGCTAAAAGCCAGGTTTATATATCCTATCCATTTGACCCAATGGGTGTCAAACCCTATGCCGGTCAATAAAAAACAGGGCAGGATTCGTGTATGTACCAACTTCTGTGATTTGAATAAGGCATGTCCCAAAGATAATTTTCCCACACCATTCATCGACCAGATCATTGATGAATGTGTGGGTTGCAAAGCCTTTTATTTCATGGATGGTTTTTCAGGATATAATCAAATTCAAATCAAACCCAAAGACCAACACAAAACGACATTCATCTGCCCATGGGGTACATTCACATATCGTAAAATGCCTTTTGGTCTCAAAAATGCTGGAGCCACCTTTCAGCGGGCCATGTATTTTTCTTTCCATGACCTCAAGCATATAAGCGAGGCCTATCTAGATGATTTAGCATCACGATCTCGCAAGAGAAAGGATCATCCCACACACCTTCGACTTATCTTCGAACGTTGTCACTACTTTCGGATTCGCCTGAATCCAAACAAGTGCAGCTTTTGTGTAATATCAAGATGATTGTTAGGTTTCATAGTGTCAACAATAGGGATCATGGTCAATCCTCTCAAGGTTGAGGCAATAATTCAGTTGCCCCCCCCCCCCATGCATAATCCTTCAACTTCAGAGTCTACAAGGCAAGGCGAACTTTTTATGATGCTTCATCACCAACTATGCCAAAATCACCAAGGGCTTTATGCACTTACTGAAGAAAGACATTCCCTTTTACTAAGAGGATGTGGCTCAACGCTCTTTCGATGCATTGAAACATGCCCTCACAACTGCCCCTCTGCTCCAGCCACCGAACTATAACAAAGATTTCTTATTATATCTGGTTGTAGCAGAGTCAAGCATTGGCACGGTTTTAGTTCAGGAAGATGACTTGTTCTCAGAATACATGATCTATTACCTAAGCCAAGGCCTCGTAGGAATGGAACTTAATTATTCTCACATCGAAAACTTGCATTGCCAGCAGTTCATGCTGTTCAACGGTTCTGTCATTATGTTCTGTTTCTCAAGAACACCGTCATTGTCGTCGTGAATCCATTCCACTACATGTTGACACGACGGGTAATAGGCGGAAAGATCAGTAGATGGATAGTCATCCTCCAAGATTTTGACTTAGACTTCATTTCATAAAAGTCCAAAAAGTCACTGGTCTTCACAGAACTTATTTTGGAACTTCTGGTTGAGTTAGGTGATGTTGTGCCTGAAGAATCGCCTATCCGAGGAGACATGTTTTTGATCACATATTTAGATCCTTGGTATGGAGATATACTTATCTATCTCCAGACTTTGAAGTTCCCCACCACTTCTTCCCGCGATGAGCACCGACACATATGCCATCAGGCTAAGAATTATCTCATAATCGATGATACATTGTATCGAAGAGGCCTAGAATGCATCCTATGCCGATGTCTCACTCATGAGGAAGAAATTATCCTGCTTAACAATTGCCATACCAGAGCTTGTGGCGGTCACTTATCTGGGTTGGCAACAACCCACAATATTCTATGAGCAGGTTACTTCTAGCCGACACTTATCAAAGATTGTATCGAATCAGTCAAGAAGTGCCATTTGTGCCAAATCTTCTCTTGAAAGATGGGGCACATCCCGCTCCCATGTTTGTTGTCATCACAGTTGGTCCTTCCACAACCCTGTCACGAAAGTAGTACTTCCCATCTACACACAGCAGGAATCCCAACAAATAATGGGTCTTCTTTTAAGCCCTTTTTCAGACCCTCTAAACATGAAAAGATTGTCGAGCAATCTTGTGGCCTTTCATGATCGTTAAACTGAAATTTGAAGTCACGTCTATCCAATGGTAGTTTACCCCTTTTTTCGGTCCGGATGGTCAACTATATGAACAAATGTATACTCTATGGAACTTCAGCTCTATATAAGAGTACTCTCAGGTATAATTTTATCCCTTTTTCAGGCCTGAGGGACTAAACTTATGAAGAAGGAACCCCCATGGAGTCCATAGTTAAGCTCTTTTCAGACTCCCTAAAATTGAAAAGATCGTCGAGTGACCTTATTCTTTCACACTCGTTAAACTGGTCAAGAAGAACATTCCTGACGGAGTCCATAGTTAAGTTTTTTTTAGACTCCTTAAAAATGAAAAAATGGTCGAGTGATCTTGTCCTTGTCACACTCATTAAAATGGTTTTGAATAGACGTCTTGTCGGTGCTAGTTTACCCCTTTTTCGAACAGACTAGACTATTTTCGAAAAAGGTACCCCCATGGAATCTCCTTTTATGTTTTTTAAGACTCTCTAAATATGAAAAACCACCGAGCTTACCTTCTCTGGGCTCGTTAAACTTACATCGAAGGACGTTACCATTGTGTGTTTGGTTAACCACGTTTGCATATCTTATATGCCAGCCAGGTAATAGTTTTCTTCTGCATTTTAAACACCCTTGGCCCCTGGAGGATTTTTCTTGAGTATCAATATATACTAGAACATCATTCTTGTCTATGTGCCTTGAACTTGCATGTTTGCAATACTCATTCCTCCATTGTAACGTAACATTCCTTTATTCTTTTTCCCAAAATTATTGAAAAATACAAAAAAATCAAATATACCCCAAAAAGAGGAAGGGAAAAGTATTTTCTTTATTGGCATCATAATGAGTCACCCTTGGATAAAGCACATATGTTCATTTTTTCATCAAACTATGGGATGTAGTATGACCTTAGGAAGTTGTTCTCGCTATATAGAGTTATGGCCTCCACCATTTGGTTATCCTTCCAAAAATATGGAGAGTTTGCGTTGCCTCCTGCTTCGTAGACTTATGATTAATGCCATGTTGCCTAAGTCTCATCATTTGTCATGCTATTGTCCAAGGGAAGTTTTTCACCAAGCTTGAGTCATCCCCTCTACAATTTGTCTCTTGCCCTCATACTCGACCATCTTGAATGTCCAATCAAGTCCTTGTTCGAAATCAATGAAGCCGTCAGTCTGATCATCAAGATTATCTAGTCCATGACCGATGAGCCATCAAAGACCTCTAGGTAGTGAGGTTGTACACTCATATTACACTCCTACCTTGAGTTTTGAAGATTTTGAAGTTTTTGCTCGAGCTCTGAAGATCTCATCTCCAACCATCAGGCTGTATCAGCTTCTAGAAGATGGATACTCTATATGTATATCTTTTTAATTTCGAGATGTAGCTCCACTGTGTATTGTTCGCGGCTACTCTTTATATAATTATATGACATGGATCTACAGTGTATTTGATTGGTAGCCATGATTCTATTTTATTCCGAGCATGGGTATGCCCGCCTCAGTGAGACATTTTTTATTTTGCAAACGGCGCCTCTCGGTTCCTGATCCTTGGGCTCAATCGTTCGACACATCAGTAAAGATTGGTAATGTATTTCGGCCATAAGATGCTCTTCTGAACTCACACATTAGGGGGAATATTTTATAACCCTAAATTGCACCATACATGCTTACCTGGCATCAGGCCATCTCAGATCCCTTCTTTGCCAAAGCATTGTTGAACAACTCTTTAAAAAACCTCTTTTATAAGGGCCCACACGCCCTACTCTATTACTGAATGCGTGTACACACTAGATGACCTCAAAGAGCCCACGTGGAATGACAAAAGCATGAAAAAAGGAAATTTTTCGATGGAACACACAACTCTAGGTGATTTAACTGAAACTCCCGGCCATGCATGGCCGAGGGTTCGTCCAAATACCTAGCTTCTTCTAACCTATAAAAGAAGGGATAGGGGTCCAATTTCGAGGAGGAAAAAATATAGCAAAGAAACTCTGCCCATTTGCATATTCCCATTGTCCCAACCATTTAGCCATCCTTGTTCTAGAAGAGATACTAAGAAAAGAAGTTGGAGGACATTTGAAGAGGAGCCCAGGATCAGGTTAGCGGAGTGGTGGCCGGTATCGACTTTTTGTAAGTTGACTCATTCAAAGTAATAAAGAAAATGCTTTTCCCATCCCAATTCGTGAGTTATTCATAGTTTTTTAAGTACATGTTTGAATCTCTAACCCGTTAGTCTATAGGTAAGATGCATGTGTTGTTATTGCTTGTCTTGTATGCAGGTCAACGTTGGAAAGGAGAACTGCGAACAAGTGATCAAGTGCGACAAGGGATCGAAATTGAATGCCTGGAACAAGGTAGGTTGATCTAGCCATGTATTTACTAAATGGAAATGGGATGTAAGTCTAGGGACGAAGGTAGAAAGTAAATTTTCTCTAGGTCATATCTACATGCAAAGTCTAACCCTATTTGCTAGTCCGTAAGGAGATTTCCCTCACAACAATGGTAGGTTTTCAAAAATCCTGAGTGCCCTCCTACTGGAGAGGTGTGCAATTCCAATGGTACATTTTGTTTGAGTTGGGAGTTCTTACATAAATATAAGCGATCTTTATACCATAGTGAATCATTTTTCCATGTAAATGTATCTGATGCACTGGAATCCTGCTGCAACCTTTGAATGAGAGTCCACACTTTTTCATCATTCTTCCATTCATCCCTAGCTTCTATTATCCAATCGGATTGGATGATTGAGAAAGCACAGAGAAAGGCCTCAACATCTTCATCCTTTCTTGAGAGTGCATCTACCACAACATTTTTCTTCCCCTTTTTATAGACGATTTCAAAATCATAGCCCAATATCTTGGTTACCCATTTTTGTTGTTCTTCTAAAGATAGTCTTTGTTCCAAGAAGTATTTAAGACTATCATGATCTATTTTGACCTTGAAGTGCCTACCTATTAGGTAAGGATGCCATTTCTTCAATGCATGTAGTATTTCCATCATTTCTTTCTCATAAATGGGTTTGTGTAAGTCATTTCCCTTGAGTGGTCGACTTTCAAAATTTAGGGGCCTTCCTTCTTGCATTAGGACAACACCAATTCCATTTCCCGAGGCATCACATTCCACAATAAAGGTTTTTGTGAAGTCTGGAGTGGTCAAGACAGGAGCTTTACACATCACCTCTTTAAGTTGTTCAAAATCTTTAGTTGCCTCCGGAGTCCATGAAAATGCATCCTTCTTAGTTAGTGTTAATAAAGGCACTGCTATTCTTCTATAGTTCTGAACAAACTTGTAGTAGTAACCTATCAAACCCAAAAATCCTCTAAGATTCTTTAATGTTTTGGGAATCGGCCAGTCCATCATGACCTTAATCTTGTTAGGGTCTACCTTCACACCTTCATTAGATACAATATGACCCAAATACTCTACCTCTTTTACTCCAAAGAAACATTTGGATGGTTTGGCATATAGTTGTTGCTCCTTTAGTATTTGTAGCACCTTGTCAACATGTCACACATGATCCTCCCAAGACTTGCTATAGATTAGTATATCATCAAAAAATACTAACACAAATTTTCGAAGGAAGGGCTTGAAAATGGAATTC
>JASDQU010688031.1:12746-34098 GCA_032191745.1 Picea mariana
AGATTGCTCCATGTAGTTCATCTAACAATTCATCAATGATGGGAATGGGAAACTTATCTTTAATAGTGATCTTGTTGAGCTCTCTATAATATGGACACATACACCATGAGCTATCTTTCTTGAGCTATCTTTCTTGAATATAATATGGACACATACACCATGAGCTATCTTTCTTGAATATCTTTCTTGAATACCATGAGCTATCTTATCTTTAATAGTGATCTTGTTGAGCTCTCTATAATATGGACACATACACCATGAGCTATCTTTCTTGAATATCTTTCTTGAGTGAACACCTGAGAGGGAGTATTTCTGGTTGACCGTGAACCTTTAGCCAAGTTAGGAATCCCTTTCTCGGGTGGAGTCTAGTCCCAGCTCGGGGGTGACTCACTATTGAGAGTGACGAATAGTGTAGTCTAAGGCTGGGAGGTTCATGGATGGTCTGCACACAGTTGGTGACATTCTTACCAAGATAAGTACCAGTTATGTGTTTAATTCCATGCTAGATTGTCATTTATGTGTTATTTTATGGGTTTTATTGCTTGTTTGAGCATAACTGTCCATATGTTTAAGGATATACCTTGTATACTCTGCATGTCTATGTTCATTGTTAAATCAGTCTAAAAATCATATAAAATCGTATATTTACAGAACACAAATGTTTGTTAATATTTTATATGTGAAAATTCTGCTAAAGCATTGTATGTATATGTTTAATTGCATGCAGTTCAGTATGTATGTATGCCTTTGTGTGTATATATGTATTTAGAGAAAAAAAAAAGTTATGTGACATACCTCAGTTGAATACTGGGTGTTACATTATGTTGTCAGAACTAAGATAAGTGTCTGAGTAAGTAACATTCCCTGGTCAGTGGGTGGACAGGGTGTCTTACACTCTCCCTTGAGAACCTATATTTCTACTTGATTTTCCATACACCCCAGTTTAATCACTCGAAGATGCTTTCCCCAGGATTTTACATCACCGTTTCGGAGTCGAAGCAAGCCTCTAGGCATATCTACAGATTTGGTAACCTCACAAGTTACTTTTCCTTGATTCAGAGCTTAAAGCTTTGTGAGTTGGGAATGTGTTCCCTTCAGACCGGTAGTCTTGGAGACTTTGAACTTGCACCTATTTCCCTAACCAAAAACCCAACTAAGAGCGAGGATCATAGCCCAAGAGTTATATGAAGATCCACGTGACCTGGGTCTAGGAACCTTGGAGCTCGGGGCTCTGAGATGTCAAATTGCAAGATAGTCAAGTTGAACCCCTCAATTGATATGAACCATCAATCTATGAATGAATATCGAGGGTGGGGAATAACTATGGAGTGCAAAGGTGAAAATAGCGCATGGAATAGTTTTTGGACCACAATTCACCCTTGCCATTGATCTCGACGAGCTGGAAGATCAATGATCTTGATTATAATAGAATTGAGCAAGCACTTTCTAGATTGCAGAGGTTGAACTCTTTGGTAAATAGCATGCATGTTGGGGCCCCGCTATTTCTATGAACCGTCGATCATCGTTGACCTTCGATCTAATTTTTACGCGTTCCTTGAAATGCAAGGAGCGTGTGGTATGACGAAATCTTCAAGGGGATCAAGATCAAAAGAGATAGTAAGAGAGGAGACACCAGACGATGGCAAAAGATCAGAAGAAGTTGCGCAAACCAAAAAGGGAGTGCAGAGAACATGACCTAAAGAACCAGAACACGAGATTGATGTTGAGGAAGCATCTGATAAACCTCACAGGGTCGCTATGACAGAGAGAGTCTCTCTGAGATATGGCATAAATTTTTTGGTGATATCATGGCTTGGCACGAGGGTGGCCATAGTGCTAAGAATGAATGCATATGAGCCTATGGTTGGGTGTAAAGGAACACACCACAGCCAGTTAGTTGGCTGCAACCTGTAATAGATAAGTATTCTAATACCCTATGTAATTGAGATGTAACTATGTAATAAATTTGGATATCCTTTGAATGACTCAGGGACATGAATGTGTGTTTAATGATTATACTGTATCTCTTTATTCTCTCTTAAATTCTATATTTAAGTAAGTATGTAATTGTCTGATTTGTATACATAAATTCCCAAGCCCTGTGGTGGCTTAGGTGAAAATAAGTGGACTGTGAGTCCTTCGACCTTGGCAATGGTTTTCACGAGTGCACGTTGACACTCCCAGTTGCCTAGAGTCTCTAGGATGACAGAGTTCGTTAAGCTCAGGAGAGGTAGTGTTGATATGGATGGAGTCTCTATGAGGCGGTCATAGGTCAATAACCTCTTACGTCCTAGAGTTGAGGAATGAAGATAAGGGGTGCATGGAAGAATTCTTCCAAGCATTACATTCAAGAGAAAGAGCACAAAGATATTAATACTTTCTGATCCAACAAAGCTCAGGAAGAATAGCGAGACTCAAGCATAAAAAGGGAATATCCTTTCCTTTGGAATATGAATGAACAAGATCCGTTCAGGAGGGTCCAAGGTCTGTCATAACCGTTAAATTTGAAGAAGGAGCATAGGCATTACTGCCTCGAGTCCTTCAGTCTTCGCAAGTTCGATGAATGTTGGTAATCATCGTGAAGGGAATGGATCCTCTGAAGTCTAAAACCCAAAGTCGTGATGTGATATGGACCATATATCCAAGGATCTATTGGGACCCACCTTGATCGTCAGATCTATGAGTTCAGAGTTCATGTGACAGGAGAATCGTGTTTTGGTGCAACTAAAACTCTGAAACCCGAAGTCACGATGTGAGTTGGACCATTGGATCAAGGAAATTCATGGACCGTCGATCTGATGCGAATGGATTTTAGGGATCAAGAATTAGGAAAAAGAGGCCAGAAATCTTCCCACTTCGCGAAATGCGAAATCTTGAAACGTGAAGTCCCGATTCATGAAGAGGTGAGCTAACTTTGGATTCTGTGAATTTTTATGTCGTGAAACGTTCTAAAGTGGGTCCTAGATCATCGCTGGAGGTCACATCAATGGATAATAGGGGAAGGAGATAGCACTCGCTAGACTTTAGTTCAGAATTTGGGAAGTCAGGAGAGTCTAGTGACTCACAACAGAATACCCAAAGTCACAAAGCATCTTTTGATTAGGCTTGTGGTCACAGCCTGAGGTGATATGAAGGAAGGGACTAGCATGAAGATCTATCACTTGTTGTTCGAACCCTTAAAAGGAGCCAGGAAAGAGCCCATGGGTTTCGGAGAACCTGCAATAAGAAGAAAGGGGAACCTAGAGAGAGTTCAAGAAAGAAAATTTTTGATGCCCCACCCCTTAAAAGAGCACTTAGGGGCCGGGTGTGTTACACTCCTTTTGTAAATAACAACTTTACTAATTTACCAAACTGAAATGCAGGAAAATGAATTTTTTTTTTTTTAATTGCTTTAGAGAGAAAAAATTGAAGTAAACTTTTTTTATTTCAAAGAAAGTAAAAAAGGACAAAAAGAAATCTGAAACAAGACTAGTAAAGACCTTCAACACACTGCAAATTGTAGGGATTCAAGAAAGAAACCAAAAGGTGGATCTAGGACTTGACAGATTGCTCAAAACGTTTTAGGAAAAACACAAGAAAACTAAGGAAACAAGTAAACTAGAACCTATACCCAATCTATGGCCACAAATAGAGACTTTGGCTAATTCAAGAAATCCCTGAGAAGAGTGAACTTCTATTAGGAAAGAGGAAAAATCCATCTTTATTAAAAAAAAATCATCGAACAGAGACTCGGTCTATTGCATCAAAAACCTACGTATGTACATAGGTTGTTTACTGTGCAGAGTTTGTATGTATGCGGATTGACCCAAAACAGGGCACGTAAAACTATGAGTATTTTCAAAAATAAAAAGAAAATGCAGACTTACAGGGAATGGAAAGCTGGTATGCACCTTTGAGGTGACCAAAAACCCTTGAAAGACTCAATAAACTTCACTAAAACTTGAAATGAAAATAAAAAACCAATCAATCAACCCAAAAACCCCCTAAAACACTCTAGAGAGTTCCCCAACGAACCAAAAAGGATCCAAATAAGACTAAGAATAGATCATAATTTGCAGAAGAAACTCAGGAAGCTTAGAATAACATCAACAGATATAGAAAGGGAAAAAATTCAAAGTCCTCAAAACTCAATGAAAGTGGCATCATCGCGAAGAGTGTGTCACAATATTTTCATCGACGTAAACGATTCGTCAAACAAAGTTACAGATCGAGAGATATTCACGGTGAAAGTTTGGTCAACCTAGACCAGTCAATAGGGGATGAGTCAACATCTGTACTACTGAAGTCAACATCAATAGAGATGATGTTGACATACATACAATGTACGTGGCACCAATGAAAAAGTACCATATAGCAATCCATACAACCATGTGCTAGACCGTAAAGTGACATGGAAAGCTGATATGGCAGCTGAGGTGGCAGACTGTACACTTACATGGAAGGTGACTGTATAGTTTGTTGGTGTGGCCCAATGGTTGGCTTCCTCGTGGCCTAGTCATGATATGCCACGTGGCACTGGGAAAAGGCCCAATGAAGACCCGAGATATGAAATTCAAAAATAAAAAAACGAGTCCTCCAAATCTGGTAGAACCTTGCCAGATATGGTGGCCAAAGGACATATAAAACCACCTCCAAAGTTGGTGGAACAACCAATAAATATATTTCATATAATTTATAACAAACACCCAAAAGGGGAGGCCCGCGAGCTCGACCTCGGGACCTCCCCCATTGTATACGCCTTAATTATAGCTCTGCCAACCAATAGGCCAAATGGCCCCATTGTTTACAACACATGCAATTTTATTTAAAAATTGAAATCCGCCAGTGCATAGGGAGATGCGCGCGACATTAAGAACGAGAACAATTTTTGAGGCATTTTTTGGGAATTAATTGCACGTTGTAGGGCACGAAAACCAAGACAAAATTTCTCTTAGGCCTGGGCGTGCCAGAGTCGGATTGAGGAGTGAAGATAGTCATTTTTGGATAATTCAATGCCAGAAATTCAGTGGTGTTATCTGTTTTCTGATCTAAGCAAAGCTTCTGCAACTTAATTCCAGAATGAGGTATATTTATGTATTTTTCCAAATTCTTTCACTGAGTTAATAAAAAGGCCTACCCATTTGAGAGAAGGACTTGGAGACGTAGTTCACCAGGGATGAACTCTGTTATCAAGTTTTTGTGTTCTGATTTGATGCTTATGTCTCTTCATTATTGAGCTTCTCCTTCTTTAATGGTGCACTTTAATTTATGCTCATTTAATACAATTCTTTATAAGTCACTTCAATGAAAAGATCCTGAATCATGTTGGTATCAGAGCAGTCATATTTGATGTGAATTGTTGAGTGTGAATTCTTACTAGGTCCAACCATAAGTAGGGTGAAGGAACTCTTAATACTTTCAATCCCAAATTTGTTCACGCATCCTGAAGGAAGAAAATGGCAGAAGAGGACAGGCGTGATGAACAAGAGAAAAACTTCCATATGGTATTTTATCGCATGTCAGCAATGGTCGAACGAATGTATGGAGACTACGAGAAGAGGATGAAGAAGAAAGGGAAGAAAAAGGAAGAACAAGTTTATGATGATGCATCGATAAATCAAGGGGATGGAGGAGACCCTCCTGAGCCTCCATATTCACCATCAATTTCTAGTTCTTCTTCCTCTGAGCATTCTCATCATTCTCATCATTCTAGCCATAAAGATTCTTTTAAGAAACCATTATTAAATCTTGATGTAAAATGTTCTTTACCAATGTTTAATGGAGATGCTAATCTTGAAAAGCTAGATAATTGGATCCGACAGGTTGAAGTATACAGTTGTGTTCAACAGATTGATAAAGAGTAATTTAAAGTACATTTGGATTCTCTTCAGTTGGAAGGCACCGCTCTCATATGGTGGGAGTGGAAACTTCAGGACATAAGTGTGGTAATATTCTTTGCTCATGGTCAGAATTTAAATCAGTGATAAGGAAGCAATTTTATCCATTGGGTTATTTTCATAAAGAAATGATGGAATGACAAACTTTAAGAAAAAGTAAAGGTCAAACTGTCAAAGTTTCACAGAAAAATTTAAGAAGAAATCTCTTTCATTAAACATTTCTTTGGATTCTTATGAAACTTTAATGAAGTATATTGGTGCACTTCATAGTTATATTCGTCATACTTTTCTATTGTTTAAGCCCAATAATCTTGACGAAGTTTATGTGCAAGCCACTCACCTTGAGAATAGGGGAAAGCATGTTCAAGAAGATCCCACAAAGAAACCTTCAAATATCCCACATAATCCATTTAATAAGTTTAAAAGGAAGGACAAGAAGAACACCACAGTAAAGAGAGAAGAAGGAAGACCATCTTGCACTCATTTCAAGAAAAATGATCATGATGATTAACAATGTTGGAAACTACATGCAGAGAAGAGACTGAAACTATTTGGTGGAAAGGGGAAGACAAAAATTGTTGCTACAGTGAAACAAGATCTTGGTTTCAATTAAGGAGACTAAGGGAATATCACAATGGTTGGAATACAAGGTAAAGTAATGCAGATCCCCTATCCCTCCTGAGGGTTGTGCGACCTCCCAGTCAATATCTTTTGGTTTGGGGCCAAAATGGCTCTTCTGGTTTTGAGATGGAACCTCCCTCTTCAAATCCATAGGTCCTTCTCTGTGTTCGCCTATGTGACCAAGTGCTAGGCTCGCGCTTTCCACTCCTCATGACCGTGGGCATGACCATGGACTTGGCCCAAAAGGCACACCATGTTTCACGATCCCGAGCTTTCCAATACCACGAGTCCTTGGCTCCTCCAAGTCCCGAAACTCCCATGAGGGCTAATGAACACTACTACATATGTGTGGATTATTCCACAAAAATTTTCCATGCTTCCACTAGTTTCATATTTTTTTAAACAGGGTGGGATTTTCGTCTCTATTGCCACAATAGTTCGTCGCAATATCGACGAAAATCTTAATTTAACCTATTTGGGATTTTCGTCGATATAGCGACAAACGTTTGTGGCAATAGCGACGAGAATTTTGTCTATCTCATTGGTCAGTGTTAACGGCTAGTTGACTATTTGATCTATACATACATGACTTTAAGAGACTTTGCAATACAATTGCTATAGTTGTGACACTGTTCTTGGCTTTTGTTTGAGCTGTTTATTTTTTCCATCACCCACCGGTTGAACAAATCCAATTCTCGATCTACATAGCTCGGATTTTGAACTTGCAAGGTTAGTATGCTATTTTTTATGGATGTACTAATTGAACTTGTAATTTTTTTTTCAAATGTCCAAATTGCATTTAGCTTATTTTTTCCTTGATAATATATTTATATAATATGTCTAGTTATACCATATTTCATGTCTTTTGTTTTTGGATATAGTTAGTATATTCTATGGAAAAGGGTATATGGATTCCATAATATTCTAGGTTTATGGAATCCACATACCCTTTTCCCTTCAATTGTAGCTATAATCTCTCTCTCTTTTCATTGATAAAGATATGGAATTGCTCTTGAAACTCAACCCTAAACGGTGAACTGATAGTAATTGATTGCTATATTCCTTGCTTTAGCAGGGACTAATAAGATACATAAACACTAACCCTAAACTTATGTTAGGTGTATATGTCGTTATTATATAAAGAAAACATTTGTACACATATGACCTTATTATAAAGATGTTATCTACGTCGTCATGATGTTGATCCTCTACACATATGATCACCTTATTATAAAGATGTAGGTCACTGTAAATAAACATATCATAATTGAAAGGAGTAGCCAAAATATAAAAAATTGACAACTTAATGTTTGGTATGGTGTAGGTAAGACAATAACTTGTTAGGACAAGGATTTTTCACAATGAATGATAATGATAGGAAGCTTGCTCGGTTAAGAGCGGCATTAGAGGCGAGGGGCGATGGAAAATGTTATTGCCCTTGCTATGATTGCATAGGCTTGCAAAATAGAAGACTTTTAATAACAACATCCCAAAAACATTGTAGGGAGAAGGCGTATGCCGAAGGGGGTTATGAATATTGTCCCTTCGTAAGAGGATTCAATATTTAATGTATTCTCTGTAATAATTAGTATGTCATGAATTTTAGTAATATTTCTTATCGAGATTTTTATATTTTCTATACACACTAACTTTTCTATGTTGTTTTTTAAATATATAGACGAGGCCCCCAAAGTGTCAACCTCCAGAGAGTTATTTTTCAAGTTGCGACGGAATTTCGTCGCACGTCCAACAACTACGTAGTAAGTTATTGGCTTGGCATAACTTTTCGTGCCAATTGCGACAAAGTTTCGTCGTAATTGCCACATTTCTTTGTTGTTATTGCGACGATAGTTTTTCGTAATGGAGAAAATGCATAGGGTTAACTGATATTGAAGGTGGTGACACGTGGAGAGCTAATTTCGTCGATGTTTCCATGCACACTTGGATTGTGGATATAACGACGAAATTATTCTGACGAAAAAAAATCTCGGCTTTCGTGGAAATTGTGACAGATAAGTGTGGCAATATCAACGAAAAACCGTCGCAAATTTGCTCACATGTACTAGTGGGAGGTTAGATCCTCCCTTTTGTCCAACTAGTGTGACCACCCACCCTTTACCACAAGCTCTACCATGAAAAGAACATCACGGTTCGTGATATCGAAACCCACGATACAAGGTGCCTGACCCCTCCAAGTCATGAATGCCAAAATCTCGATGACGTGAGATCTACGGTTCAAATCTCTCTTGGATCAACGACTACACTTATTTCGGTGTTTCATGTTTTGTGGCTTCGCATCTTATGGAGCTGTCCACTCCTCTTCGTAGTCACCAAAATCACGAAATCTCCCCTCACTACAGATCAACGACTCTAAGCCTTCGAAGATCTGATGGTTCTGATCTTTTCGGGGTTCCACTGGTTGAGACTCCCACGTTGTTGACCCTTGTACTCCCGGTTGCCGAAATGCTGAAATATTCAGGTGTTTAATCAATGACTCACAATTCCCTCAAGATCTATGCTCAGATATTTTCCCCATCACTAACCTCCTCACAAATCCACTTGATCCAACGGCTTGCGGAATTTCGCATTCCTCCTCAAAGTTCTCCACTGTCCATTCATACCTTCGAGATCTCCCCTCCTGGATCTACGCAGTGTTAGAGCCTGCGCACCTACCTCAAATCAGATAGTCTACAAGATTCTCCACCATGATCCAATGCTCAATGGCATTCTTCCTCGTGAGATTTTACTCGCTTCAGACTTAGAATATTTTCTAAGTCTTCGAAGGCTTGGCCTTCGCTTCTTCCGGGAAATGGGTTCCTGGATCTTAATAACACTTTCTGATGTGTTATTCCTCTTGAGATTTGTCTGGTTAGGACTTCGATTTCCCATGCACTCCTTGCGTCTGAGGGATTTTGATAACTTAGATCCATGGTATTTCTCGCAAAGGAATTCCTCCCAATTTCCTTGCGTTCCTCTCTGGCTCGATGCACACCTTGCAAATATTCAAATGAAGAGAAACAATTGACACTAAAAACTAGCAGTCACAGTTCTGTTCTCCTCTGTGGAGATTCATTCACTTGTTCATGAAAACATAGATAATAGGAAATCGCAAATACATTCACACACCCACATTTGGATCAATTTTCCTTCTGTTATATTCACAAGTGCTAAAATGGCTACAAAATACATTCAAATTAGAGTAACTCAAATTTGGATCAATTTTCCTTCTGTTATATTCACAAGTGCTAAAATGGCTACAAAATACATTCAAATTAGAGTAACTCAAAAACTGAGATCTCCTGCTGACTTGTAGTTCTCTCTTACAGCTAATTTCTCTTTGTATTGCAGCTCTCTCATTTGGGCGTACAAACTTCTACTTAACTCAAAAATATTTCTAGGGTTTTCCCTGGCTACTTGCCTACTCTAAAATTCATCCTATGCTATCTTAGTCCAGTCCCACTTCAGAGCCGTAGTGGGAACTCCTGCTCCACTTGCGATTTTCAAAACATGCCTTAAAGGGTAAAGTTTGATACTAGTTCAATTGTGCCTCCAAAGGTAAATTCCGATGATGAGTCAAGGCGGATTTCAAGATTGGCTACAACTACCAATGTTTAATTTCTTGGAATAATCCCACATGCTGAGTGGTCCTACTTCTTCGTGCTTGCCAACGATGCTCCTGCATCATACTCCTCTTGAAAAAAATTCATGGACTCCTGTCCATGAGCTCCTCTACCGATTTTCCCTGCTTCTGGATAATAGCCTCATTTTCCCAACTGGCATCTTTGATTGGGTGTCCCTTCCATTTGACCAGATACTCAAAATAGGTTTTCCTTCTGGTCTTCTTACCAATCCTTTGATCGACAATTTTCTCCATCTACGGCTTTTCTGCCACAGGCATCTGTTTCTCCCACTGGATCTTTCCTTGATCTTCTGACCCTTCCGTGTCATCTTTCCTGTAAGGATACAGGTCCGAAACACTGAATATGGGTGAAATTTCCACACCATCTGGCAGCTCAATCTCGTAGGTGTTTGCATCAAACTTCCTCAACATCTTATAGGGTCCTATCTTTTTCATCTTCAACTTGTTGTATGTTCCCCTAGGGAACCTTTCCTTCCTGATATGTGTTAAAACCTGATTTCCCACTTCAAATTGAAGTTCCCTGCGATGTTGATCATCTCTGCGCTTGTATTTCTGGTTAGAACTCTGCAACTATTCTCTGATCTGGCTATGGAGTTTTTGCATTTCTGCAGCAAAATCTTTTCCTCTAGCACTTATGATCTCACCCTGTTCCAAGTTTATCAACTTAGATACTCCTATGGGTTGCATTCCATATAGTATTTGGAATGGACTCCTTCCAGTACTCCTGTTTGGTGATTCATTGTATGCAAATTCTGCTTGTGGCAGAATCCGATCCCATTGATTATGATGTTCAATGACTAAACTCTTCAACAAGTTTACCAAAATTTTATTTACCACATCAGTTTGCCCATCTGTCTGAGGGTCATAAGTTGAGCTGAAGTAAAAATACGTCCCCATATTATTCCACAACGTATTCCAAAAGTGACCAACAAATTTTTTGTCTCTGTCTGAGACAATGCTCCTGGGCAGGCCATGAAGTCTCACAACTTCTTTGAAAAGCAAATTTGCAACATGCGTTGCGTCACTGGTCTTCTAGCATGGGATTAAATGTGCCATATTTGAAAATCTATCCACCACCACAAATATGGAATTGAATCCTCTTTGTGTTCTTGGAAATCCCAACACAAAATCCATGCTTATTGCATCCCAATGCCTCTCTGGTATTGGCAATGGTTGATACAACCTAGTGTTCTGTCTTTTCCCCTTTGCATGTTGGCAAATTCTACATCTGTTCACAAACTTTATTACTTCTGTTCTCATGCCTGGCCAATAGTATGAACTTCTCAACTACACAAATGTTTTATCATGGCCAAAATTTCCAGCTAATCCTCCATTGTACTTTTCCTTCAGAAGATTATCCCTTATTGAGCATTTTGGTATGCACAACTTATTTCATCTGAACAACAATCCTTCCTAAATCATGTATTCTGTCCACTGACTTCTATTTCTCAACACATGATTAGCACATGATTCATATGCCTCCTTGAAATCTGTATCATCATGATACATATCCTTAAGGTGTTCAAACCCCAAGGTCTTCACCTGGAATTCCTGCATGATCAAACATCTCCTACTTAACGCATCAACAACCTTGTTAGCATTCCCAGCAATATGTTTTATGACAAAAGTAAACTTTTGCATAAATTCAACCCATTTTGCATGCCTCTAATTCAGTTTTTCCTATCTAGTTATGAATTATAAATCTTGGTTATCGCTATACAAGACAAACTCTTGCGGTGCAAGATAATGCATCCATTTCTTCAAAGCTTGAATTATGGCATAAAACTCCTTGTCATACGTGGAGTATTTTCTCTTGGTTTCATTTAGATTCTCGCTGAAATAGGCAACAGGTCGATTATTCTGACTTAGAATTGCTCATATTGCAATTCCGCTCACATCACATCTTACCTTAATTGTCTTCTCAAAATTTGGCACGATCAGAATTGGTCATTCTGTTATCTTCTCCTTCAGTATATTGAAGCTCCTTTTAGCCTCCTCTGTTCATTTAAAGGACTTGTGCCGCTTCTTCACTGTATCCATAAAGGGTGCACAAATCCCACTAAAGTCTCTAATGAACTTCCTATAGAAGCTCACTAATCCATGGAAGATCCTTACCTCGAACATGCTTCTTGGTGACGATCATTCTTTGATCACTTTCACCTTCTTTGGATCCATCTTCAGTTCATTCGAAGAGATCAAAAAACCCAAATAAATGAGTTATGTCTTCATAAAAGAGGAATTCTTCAAATTGATCAACATCTTCTCCTTCTATAGCCTCCTCATTACTAGTGTTAGGTTCCTCAAATGCTCCTCTTTAGTCCTGCTAAAGATCAATATATCGTCCAGATATACAACCATGAACTTTCCGATGAAATCTTTCATAATTTCATTCATCAACCTCATAAAGGTACTCAGAGAATTTGTTAAGCCAAATGGCATAACCAACCACTCATATAGACCTTCATTTGTCTTAAAGGCTATTTTCCATTCATCACCTTCCCTCATTCTGATCTGGGGATATCCACTTTTCAAATCTATCTTAGAAAATAATTTTTCTCCACTTAAGCAATCCATTAAATCATCCATTCTTAGTAAAGTAAATCTATACCTGATGGTGATCTTGTTGATGTCTCTCGAGTCTGTGCACATTCTCCATCCTCTATATTTATTTGGTCTCAACATAGTCGATATTGTGCATGGACTCAAGCTCTCTCTGACCAAACCCTTATCCAACAACCCTTCGACTTGGTCCTTCACTTCCTCATTCTCTCGAGGTGTCAATCTGTATGCTTCTTTGTTTGACAGACTTGCTCCTGGTATCAAGTCAATATGATGACTGATACTCCTGATGGGCAGCAATGACTTTGGCATCTCATCCACCACTATGTCAACAAAATTATCTAGCAGCTCCTGAACATCTTTAGGTAAATCATCCATTGATGTACTTGTAAGGATGACTCTGGGCTTCCTAACCACAATGAACTGCATCTCTTGTTCTTCCTTGACATATTTCAGGAGTTACTTCCCACTCATGAGAAGTATGCTTGCATTGGCTTCCTCCTTTACTCTCTTCTCCTTTATTGGCAGCAACATATGCATCCTACCATTCTTCTCTAATGTATATGTGTTATTCCTCCCATCATCATTGACATTTATGTCAAAATTCCATGGTCTTCCCAATGGAATATGGCATACGTCCATGGGAATTACATCACATAGGATTTCATATTTATATCCTCCTATTTTAATTTCAACCAGGCATTGTTTGGTGATCATTACCTGGTGTCCTTTTTGCAGCCATGAGACTTTTTATGGCCTTAAATGTGTAGTTGTATTCATCTCCAATTTCTCCACCATCTCTGCGGATACTAGGTTGTCAGTACTCCCACTGGTAATGATCACCTTGCATACTTTATCCTTAGTCTTGTAAGTTGTCCTGAAGAGACTGTTTCTTTGCACTGCCTTTTAAATTTCTTCCTTCGGTTTCAAGAGAACTTTTCTCAACATTAGGGATGCTCCATCCTCTGCTCCCTCTGCTTCAACATTTCTTCCTTGTGCTTCTGAAATGTGAGCTTCTCCTTATTCCTTCTTCTTCTTAGGGCATTCCCAAGACATGTGTCCCATCTTTCCATAGGCATAACATCTTACTCCTCCTCTGCCTCTTCCTCTAAAAGAGTTGCTTCCACCACCCTGTCTTTCTCGAGAAATTCCTCCTCGTTTTGAGTTATTGTGTGGTTTCTCAGCCTCGTCCTTAGACTGATGTGCTCTGTCACGGTTAAACCCCTTGCTCTTGCTTGGCACCGAGATTTTACCTCTTCCTCGTTGACTTTGTTTTATGGTCAGCTTCTCCTCTGCCTTCAACGCAAACTAATAAGAATCCTCAATGGTTTTGAATGATATCATGCTGAGCTCGTCCTAGATCTCATATCTTAAGCCATTTATATATCTAGAAACTTTCTCTTCATATTTCTCCCATTGTCCAGTTTTGATGTTCAGACGATAGAACTCCTCGATGTACTCCTTAACTGTCATCCCTTTCTGTCTCAGGTTCTGCATCTTCCTAAATAGATTTATCTGATAATATTTGGGCATGAACTTACTCTTCAGCTTGTCTACCATTCTATCCCAACTCTTTATCCTCTGTTTTCCTTTAATTCTTCTCTCATTTTGTAGTTCATCCCACCACAGCGCTGCATGTCCTTTTAACCTAGTGATTGTCTGCTTCACCTTCTTCTCCTCATCGACGTCTTCATAATCGAAGTGTATGTCCATGGATCTTATCCAATCCAACAGTTCTTCAGCATCTAGGTTTCCTTCATACATGGGAACCTTTGTCTTAGCTCTGCCTCCCAGTCTGGAAACTGCTTTCAACAAACATTCCTCTATAACGTCTTCTCCTGTAGCTTCTTCAACTACAAACTCTTCACTTTATTCTTCACTGATGTCTCTAGTGTCAGATTCTCTTCTCTGGGCTACTTCCATTGTTTCCAATCTGGTGCGAAGTTCTCGCATCTCCCTCTCTACAACACGGTTGCGTAAAGGTGTCTCTCGTCTCCTTGGTGGCATTGTGTTGAATACTTGTCACACATCGGGTACAGCTTCGAGTTCTCTATCTCTTCCTCTTTCTTTCTCTTGAAGTCTACAGACGAATAACTTAAGCTCTGGTACCACCTGATGCAGACCCCCTATCCCTCCTGAGGGTTATGCGACCTCTCGATCAGGCTCTTCTGGTTCGGGGTTGAAATGGATCTTCTGGTTCCGAGATGGAAACTCCCTCTTCAAATCCACAAGTCCTTCTCTGTGTTTTCCTACACGACCAACAGATAGTCTCACACTCTCCACTCCTCGTGACCATGGGAACGACCATGGACTTGGCCCAAAAGGTGCACCACGTTTCACAACCCTGGGCTTTCCAATACGACGAGTCCTTGGCTCCTCCAAGTCCTGAAACTCTGATGAGAGATAACGGATGTTAGCTCCTCCTTTTTCCCTAACTCGCATGACCACCCACCCTTGACCACAAGCTCTACCATGAAAAGCGCATCGTGCTTCATGATATCAGAACCCATGATACAAGGTGCCTCACCCCTCGAAGTCACGGATGCCGAAATCTCGATGACGCCAGATCTATGGTTCATATCTCTCTTGGATCGACGACTACACTTATTTCAGTGTTTTGCGTTTCGCAACTTCATGTCTTACGGAGCTGTCCACTCCTCTTCCTGATCGTTGAAATCACAAAATCTCCCCTCACTATAGATCAACGACTCAAGGCCTTCGAAGATCTGATGGCTTCAATATTTTTAGGGTTCCACTGGTCTAGAGTGCCACGCTGTTGACCCTTGTACTCCCGGTTGTTGAAATTATGAAAGCTTGAGGCACTTGATCAATGACTCACAATGCCCTCTAGATCTATGCTCAGATCTCTTCCCCATCACTAACCTCCTCGCAACTCCACTTGATCCAATGGCTTGCAAGGTTTCGTGTTCCTCCTTGAAGCTATCCACTATCCATTCAGATCTTCGAGATATCCCCTCCGAGATTTATCCACTATCTGGTTCAGACTTCGATTTCCCACAAAATCCTTGCATCTGAGGGATTTTGATAACTCAAATCCACAATATTTCTTGTAGACGAATTTCTCCCAATTTCCTTGTGTTCCTCTCTGGTTCGATGCACACCTTGCGGAGCTTCAAAAGAAGAGAAACAATTGAAACTAAAAAATAATAGTCACAGTTCTATTCTCCTCTGTGGAGATTCATTCACTTGTTCATGAAAACAGAGATAACAAGAAATCGCAAATACATTCACACACCCACATTTGGATCAATTTTCCTTCTGTTATATTCACAAGTGTTGAAATGGCTACAAAATACATTCAAATTACAGTAACCCAAAAACTGAGATCTCTTGTTGACTTGCAGTTCTCTCTTACAACTAATTTCTCTTTGTATTGCATCTCTCTCATCTAGGCATACAAACTTCTACTTAACTCAAAAATATTTCTAGGGTTTTCCCTGGCTACTTGCCTAATCTAAAATTCATCCTATGCTATCTTAGTCCAGTTGCACTTCAGATCCATAATGGAAACTCTTGCTCTGCTTGCGATTTTCAAAACATGCCTCAAAGGGTAAAGCTCGGTACTAGTTCAAGCGTGCCTCCAAAGGTAAATTCCAGCGTTGAGTTAAGGCATATTTCAAAATTGGCTACAACTGCCAACATTGAAGTTCTTGGAAGAACTCCCACATGTTGAGTGGTCCTGCTTCTGCGTGCTTGCCAACGATGCTCCTACATCATAAAGATTCCCTTCATTCTAGTTCAAATTCCAATAATGAATCTCATGATGATGAACAAAAGAGGAATGAATTATTTCACATAAGAGTTGTATATAAAAACACTAAGATAGATACATTATTTGATCTGGGTTCCCAAGTAAACTTGATATCTGAATCACTTGTCAAAAATATGGGTCTAGAAACGAAACCACATCCAAAGCCTTATCCTCTTGGTTGGGTATGTGATAAAGAAAAACTTAATGTCACCAAACAATGTAGGGTTAAATTTTCTATTGCTTCAAAGTTTATTGATGAAGTGGATTTGGATGTTGTATCACTTGATATACGTG
The DNA here is from genome assembly GCA_032191745.1 of Picea mariana. NCBI lineage: Eukaryota > Viridiplantae > Streptophyta > Pinopsida > Pinales > Pinaceae > Picea > Picea mariana. The sequence continues at coordinate 29,509 of JASDQU010688031.1, forward strand.
GCATAGTGTTGGGGAGTCCTTATCTTTCTAATAGAAAAGAAATCTTCTTTCGTCGTGAGAACAAATACCACCTTACTAATGGGGGAGAGGAATATTATTGTTAGAGCCCACAACATGAGGGTAAACACAACACTTGTTAGTGCAGAACAAATGAAAAGACCCATAAACACTAATAAGAGATATGTACTCATGTTTGTAAGGGATAAAGATGTCAAAACATCCGACACTTTCCAAGGATGTGATCCTTTTCGTAAGAAATAATTAATTGTTATTGTTTCTGATTATGATGATAATTTCTAGGAACCAAATGGATTACCTCCTAAGAGGGAAGTCCAACACAAAATACATCTTCAACATGATTCTCCTCTTCCTAATATGGGCATATACAGGATGTTAGTTGTAGAGATGACAGAGATCAAAAAGCAGGTACAAGGCTTTCTTGGATCAAGGGGTCATTAGGCCCAACTCATCTCCTTATGGTTCTCTGATCATGATGGTGCCAAAGAAATATGGCACATGGCGAATGTGTGTCGATTATTGTGCTTGAAATAAAATCACCATGAAAAACCAATACCTTCTTCCTCGTATAGATGATTTACTTGATCAATTAATGAATGTTGTTTAGTTCACTAAGTTTGATTTGTGTCATGGATACCATCAGATCATGGTTGTAGAACATGATGCATGGAATATTTCCTTTAAAATGAAACATGGATTGTTTGAGTGGTTAGTTATTTTATTTGGGCTTTGTAATGCTCTAAAAACCTTCATGTGTGTGATGAATGATGTATTTGGGACTTTTCTAGATGATTTTGTGATTGTATATTTAGACGACATTCTTATATTTAGCAAGACTTGGGATGAACATGTGAGGCATGTAAAGCAAGTATTGGATACTTTGCAAAGGGAAAAGTTGTATGTAAAATTGTCCAAATGTGAATTTGGTAAGACTGCACTTGTGTACTTAGGTCATATTGTAGGAGGAGGAAAATTAAAAATTGATCCTTCCAAGATTGATGTAATTGTAAATCGGCCTGAGGCCAAAAGTGTAACCAAGATATAGATATTCTTAGGTGAAGTATAGTATTGGAGGAGGTTCATTTAAAACTTCTCCTTTATAACATCTCCTTTGCATGTATTAACTAGTGTGAAGAACACTTTTCAGTGGGGAGGAAAGCAACAAAAATATTTCGACACTTTTAAGAAAACGATCAGTACCACACCAGTATTAGCACTACCTAATCTTCAACAACCCTTTGAGATTGATACATATGCCAACAGATATGGCATGGGTGTAGTATTGATGCAATATCGTAATCCTATTTGTTACCACTCTGAAACTTTTAACCAAGTTGTTGTTAACTATCCTACATATGATAAAGAGTTGTATGCATTAGTTCAAAGCATAAAGAAATGGAAGCAGTACTTGTTAGGAAAGGAGACAATCATACATACAGATCATCAACCCTTACAGTATCTCCAAGAACAAACCAAACTACAACAATCACGACATTATAGATGGATGGGATTCCTACAACAATTTCATTTGGTAATCAAGTACAAAAAGGGTACAAGTAAGAAGGTAGTTTATATGCTTCTATACCTCCTATTGTTGCTTCTATTATTTTGAAGAATGCTTTTTTATCTCATGATATCTATGTGGAACAATATGCCAATGATGAATATTTTAAATAAGTATATGAGAGGCTAACCTATGGTGTAGGTAGAGAACTATTGTCTACAAGGAATACTACTCTACCATATTGGAAAGCTATGTATTCCTACAAGTGAACGAGTCCATGTAATACAATAATCTCACACTTCTCTTGTGTTTGGGAATTTTGGGGTAGGAAAAACTATGGCTCATTTACAGAATTTTTGTTACTGGCCTCAAATGAAAGAAATTGTAACTAAATATGTAAAGGGGTGTGTGATGTGTTCTACTTGTAAGCCTACTAATAGAAAACTGGGGTTATACTCACCACTACATGTTCCATCCCATCCATGGGAAAGTATCTCCATTGATTTTCTAGGGGGTTTACCAATGTCGAAAAGGAGTCATGAATATTTTCATGTTGTAGTGGATAGGTTCAACAACATCTATATCTTAATTCCATGTAAAAAGAATATCACTACTGAGAAGACTACTAATCTCTCCTTTCGATATGTTTTGGTTCACTTTGTGTTAACCACATCCATTATCTCGGAACGAGATAATCGATTCCTTGGGTATTTTTGGACAATATTGTGAAGAATGATGGACACCAAGTTGAAGAGGAGCACTTCTTTCCATCCATAGACAGATGGATAGACAAAGGTTTTTAACCGAACATTGGTACTTTTGCTTCGAGGCTATTGCAACAAGCATCCCAAGTTATGGGATGAACATATACCATATGTACAACATGCTTACAACCGAGCCTTACATTCCTCCACTTAGTGTTCTCCTTTTGAGACATTTTTTGGGTACCTCCCTAAATTTCCTTTAGACTTGATGTATGGGAGAGATGTCGATTCAAATGAAGAAATAAATGAAGACAGAGCCCGCAAATTCATCTAGAGGATCCAACAAGTACATCAAGCAGTCATGGAACAATTAGAGAAAATTCAAGAACATTATAAATCTAGACATAAAAAACACTGATCCAAATGGATATCGATGGCCACCCACCTTTTCCAACTGGCTCAAAACAGTTTTCTTACAATTTTGGCAATTTACTATTTTTAGCAGTTTTAACTTTCGGGGCCATTTTGAGGGCCTAGTTGAAGGTTTTTCGGTATCAAGCTTATCAATAATATAAAAAGGAATTATTGAGCCTCCAAAATTAATCTCCTTGATGATACCTTTCCAATGGTCTATCACACGTCTAAAACAGAGATCGTATGCAAAAGTTACGATCTTGAGAAGTTGATGTACTAAATTACCCAAACGGGGCCTACATGACTTTTGGCTCTTCATATCCTAGGGTTAGGTTTTTGGATGTATAAGGTTTTTGGAATTCTTGTTTATTGTAAAAATTCCTTATGAGCCTCATTGTAATCTTCTTCTTTCGAATGCATGCAACCGTCATATCTCTTCTTAGAGATAAGCCGTCACCATTCCAACAAGCTTGTTTCCGCTGCATTTTACAGTTTCAACTTATTTCGTTATTGAATAGAAAACCAACTTTACTGTATCTCTGTTATTTTGTGTTAAGAACCTAGTAATAATATGTATTCATTTCATTCTCCTCATGAAATGTGGATCAGTGGTATTAGAGCGGTCTTCTCCTTGTCATCTTAATGCATGTCCCCAACGAGGTCAGAGTACAAAGAGTTGAGTCTTGAGCTTGTTTCTCTTGATGACAGAAGCTCTCCCACTCCCAAGCGACCTCTCATGGTAGGAGAAAATAAATATGATGGGACAAGAGATCCTTTCAATCTATTGATTGAGGAAGCCCTCATGCAACAGAGGAACGAGATGATGGATAGTTTTGCACTAGTCCTTCGGCGGCTCCGAATAAGCAATGCATTTTCTTCAAACAGAGGCGCCGACCCCTTCAAGGTACAAATAAAATTCTATATTCCTATATTTGAAGATTAGATATAAGAAGATGCTATTAAAAATTGGTTGAATCTACTAGAAGTGTATTTTTCTGTCCATAACTTTTTGAATAGAGAAAAGATTACTTTTGCGCTCCTCAAATCCGTTCCCCATGTCAAAGATTTGTGGGAAACTTTCTATGAGAAAAAGGAAACAGAGGAAACCTCATTATTTTCAGTCACAGCCACCTGGGAATCCTTCAAGGATGCTATTAAGGAATAATAATACCCTGTCGAAAGTTATGACAACCTGTATACCAAATGGACCACACTGTGGCAAGAAAGAGACCAAGCAGTGCCAGATTTCAAAAATATCTTCCATAGCTTGCACACCAAGCTGGGTATCAAAGATTCAGAGCAACATCTGGTGCTCAAGTATCGTGGTGCTTTGCATAGATAGATCCATACTGAAATGGAATTTCTGGACATCTCATCCTTGGGCACGGCCTACCGTTATGCTGTCAAAATGGAGCAGAAGCTCAAACAAAAGGCTCGAAAATTTGGGCCTGGGAACCCCTCACAACGAAAGCCGGGAAAGGGAGGCCCCAACCTACAGAACAAAGGATAGAGAAAATATGGACAGTATCATGAAAACCAGTCCAAGCCACAAGAAAATAAGGACACTGGAAAATACAAAGAAAGATATCGGGAAATGGTGTGACTTCCATAAGAGCCCTTGGCATAACACTATTGAATGCTGCTGAAAGCAGTATTTGGTGGCTGAAGTGAAAGCTTCTGAATCAAATGCGAATTATGACTCTGAGCCAAAACCATAAAGGGGAAGACAGATCATTGATGCAGAACCTAGTGCCACTGTTGCTACCACCAAGCTCCAGCCTGGTGAACCAGATGAGCCAAAAGAAGGAGAGCGCCTCTTCCATTCACAAATGTGGGTAAAAGGCACCCCGCTGCACTTCATCATTGATAGTGGTAGCCAAAAGAACCTCATCTCAGTAGAGGTCATCAAGCGGCTCGCCCTGCCAACAATGCCACACCCACAACCCTACA
>JASDQU010688032.1:8141-19004 GCA_032191745.1 Picea mariana
TATGCTAAACAATTAATTTTCTTTATCTTGGTGAATGGTGCACTGGAAATTTCCCAACTGCCAAATAATTCACCACATCAACGTACCAAGGCATATTAATAGTCACAATGAACAAATGTTCATCTGGAAATTGGTCTTCGACTATCAACAAGTTATTTGTCTTGGGTATATGAGACAAAAAATCTGCAACAAGATTTTCTCTTCCTGGCCGATCCTTAATGGTGATGTTGAATTCCTGCAACAACAACAACCACCGAGTCACCCGTCCATTAGTAATTGGTTTGTTGGATAAATATATAATAGCAGAGTGATCAGTATACAGAAACACTGGATAGCCTGTTATGTAGTGTCGAAATTTATTAATAACATGTATAACAGCTAAAATTTCTTTTTCTGTTACTATGTAATTTAATTCGGAAAGGGTAAGATTTTTGCTAATAAAGTAAATAGCATAAGGTTTCTTGTCTTCTTCATGTCCAAGGACGGCGCCTATAGCGACATCCAATGTGTCTGAAGATATGTGAAATGGTAACTTCTAGTTTGGTTCTCTCAACACTGGTGTTGTTGAAATTAACCTTTTAAGCTTTGCAAATGCAACATCACACTTATTAGACCACTGAAATTCCACATTACCAGTTAAAGCATGTAAAGGTGCATCTATTCTTGAAAAAAAATCTATGAATTTGTGATAATATCGTGTACAACCAAGGAAACTACGTACCTCAATCTGTGTATGAGGTGTAGGCAATTTAAGGATTACCTCTATCTTTGTTGGGTCTACCTTGATTCCATCTATAGAAACATAGTGTCCTAGTACCAAACCTTAAGTCATCATCATATAAAATTTTTCATGACTCAAACATAGCCTAGTATCAATGCATCGTCCCAGTACCTTCTCCAGATTTCTTAAAGCTTGTTCAAATTCAGTGCCATAAGGGGTAAAATCGTCCATGTAAACTTCAAGTCCTTCATTAATTAAATCAGAAAATATGCTTAAAATATCTCTCTGGAATGTAGTTGGAGAATTACACAACCAAAAGGGAAATACTCGATATGTGAAGGTACCCCAAGGACATGTAAATGTGGTTTTATCATGGTCTTCCGGAGCAATCTGAATCTAATTATAACCGCAAATCCATCTAGGAAATAGAAAAATTGCTTCCCTGCTAAAGTATCAAGGACCTAACCTATAAAAGGTAAGGGAAAATGGTCCTTCTAGGTAGCTTTATTGAGTTCTCTATTTTCTACAAAATTCATCACTTACCATTCTTTTTAGGGATGATTACCAGTGGGGAGACCCACTCGCTGTCTAAAATAGGATATATGAAATCTACATCCAACAGTTTCTGTAATTCTTCTTTGACAATGTCCCTGAGATGAGGTTTTAATCTTCATTGGGGATGTCAGATGGGTCGAGTATCTTTTTCACTATAGATATGATGTGTACATATTTGGGGATCAATTCCCTTCATGTCGGGATACTCCCAAGAAAAATCCTATTGGTATTTAGAAAGGATATAGATTAATTTTTGTTGTTGTTGGTCATTCAAATTGGCGTTAATATTCATAACTCTTCCTGGTGTGATTTCAACTGCAACGTTGTTATGGAAAACAGTAGTGGGAATCTGTTGCTCCATCAATTCTTCCAAAGGATCTCCCTGTGCTTCATTATCTAAAACGCCTTTTAGCATTTGACATGTTGGGTTTCCTATAACAGTTGAGTTGTTAATGAAGTTGTTGATCACATCATATTCTAGTTGGTTTTTGAGCCCAAGAACTTCCTCTAGTGTGAGAGGAGGGCGTATGTTTTCTTCTGGATATCTAGGTGGTTGCAACTACCAATGTATGACAGGAAGACTTGGTTTAGCTGGAGGATACAAGATATGGTTATTTATATCACTTCCTCTATCAATCGTCATGTTGTCTGTGAGACATCCTATGTATGCATCTTTTGTTGCTAGCCACGGTTGCCCTAATATTAACGGGTGTCCATCAAGTCTACTTCTTGGGTTCATAACTAGGAAATCAGTTGGGTACTCCCAAGAGTTGACCAAGACTACTATGTATTGCAATTTTCCTACTGGTTTAACCACCGATCTATTATCTAATTCTAACATAGTTGAAGTAGGTTCGAAGGAGGTGATACCCAGGACATTACAGGTCTCGGTGGTCAGAATATTGATGGCTGCTCCCAAATCCACCAGTGTATTTGGAAAAAAACAATCCTGTATCTGAACTGTTACCACGGTATTTACTGGGTCTCCGTATTTAATTGGCTCATGTTTTCCTAGAAGAAGATCGGATAAAGTTCCTACCACGTGAACAGTTGATGGATTCTTATTTTTCCTTCAGGGTTTTTTTCCACATAATTCTTTAATCATTTTTGCATAAATAGGAATATCTTGTAAAGCCAGTAGGAGTGGGATTTTAACACATAGATTTTTTAGTTCCTCGATGATATCACATTTGGGATATACAGTTGGTTTTACTATCATTAACCTTTAAGGAAACGGGGGAGGAGAAATTACGTCTTTATCAAGATTTTGTTTCTCGACTATATTTTCCCCTTGTTCTGCTTCTTCTGTTATAACCACAGTCGATGGTTTTATTGTTGGTTTTCTATCATTTTGATTCTCCTGTTCTTGATGAATGTTACTTTCCTAAGGAAAAATTACACGCCCCGACCTTAACCAAATTTTGTTGCACCCTACAGAATTCGTTTCACCTTCTATATTCTCGACAATTTGCATGAGTTGGACCGGTATGTTATTAGGATTCGAGTTGGGTTGAGATGGTAGTTGAGGGCACATTTGAGGTTGGGTAATTTGGGGTAATTTAAGTGGAGCTTGTAAAGTAGGATGAGCTTGAGGAACCATTCCCATAGATTGATTGGTCAGTCCCATGGGGCGCTGCCAGTTTTGAGTCCAATTGGGAGCTTGGGCACCTGTGCTAGTCCACTGTGAAGGATAGGGGCTATTATTTGAATTCTACCAAAACGGGGTAGAGTATTGCAAGTTAGGCCAAGTAGGAGTGGGAACCGGTTGATTTGGCTAGGATGCAGTAGTATATTGTTGGGACTGTCAGGTGGGGTTAGTAAATGGTTGGCTCTGGCATGTGTTTCTAGGATTGTGTTGCTGATTATATTGTCCAGGAAAGAAAGAAGAAGGATCTTGTAGTGTACCTAGGGGACGAGCCTGTCATTGGTGACGCTAAGCCATCAAATATATTGGTTTTGTTTCCTCTTTTTCTTCTTTAAAGATAGCTTTTAGTCTTGGAAATGATGGACATTGATCTATCACATGGTCTTTGGCACAGATAGCGCAGGTTCGAACCATGTCCAAGGGGCACTCCCTTGAACTATGTTTCTTCCTGCACCGTGGAAAAAATACAACCAATGATTGTTCTTCTTCCGCTTGTCTCTGTTTAGCCTACAGAACATCCAATTGTGTAGTTAAACTGCCCAAAATGTCAGTTTTAAAATTTTCCAAAAGATTACCAATTTCTGCTCGGATGACAGTCCCGCTAGTAATGTTGCTACTTCTAGTGATGGGACCTCGTATTCCCGATCTGGTTCATGTACTACCGCCCAAACACCTGATACATAATTGGACAATTTCATCATACGTTTCTTGATAAATATCGCCTTTTCCCATCAAATTTAACATCTCTACCCATTCATCCTTCATACCTTTTGTCAGAGTGGCTTTAAGTACCTCACCTGGTAGTGTGTCGTAAGGTGATCTCTACAAGTTATATTTAAATCTTTCAACATATTATTCTAGTGTTTCATTTTCTTTTGCAACCATTTTAAAGATTTCATCATTTAAATCCTTGGTTCTACAATAGTCTTGATATTTTGTAAGGAAGGCTTGTTTCATTTCATCCCATGAATTTATAGTTCCTCCCCCTAGTCCCGTAAACCATCGTAAAGATGCTCCTTTCAAAGTGGAAGGAAATAGATTTAGTTTATGTATAGTCATAGCCTCTACAAAAGATATAAAATTTGAATAGGAACGCGTCAGGGTCCTCTGAGATCAATCCGTTGAAGGTTGGAAGATTCTGTAGTGGAATGGCTTTCATTAGGGAATTAGAAACCAGATCAACTACAGGATATTCCAAAGTGGAATTCTAGGGTCATAGCTAATTTTGTTGTGCCATTTGGTCGAAACTGTGCCAATAACCCTCAGGGATTTCTTGGTATGGGTGTTCTACTCGAGGTGGATGATTTCTTGGTCCCTTAGGAGGTTTGGTCGCGCTACCTATGTCTTGGATTTCAGATGTTCCTTCTCCTACCAGAATCACAGGAGATCCAAGATCAGGTGATTGTGGATTTGCCTCAACAATTCCACTGGTCTCCCCTTCTCCTTCTCTCAAATTACAAGAATTTCCCTCACCTAAAGGACTGAAAAGTGGAGTGTGTGTATTTTGGAAACTCTATCCAGTTCCTTTAGTTCTGCTATGAACCTCAGCATGAGCTGCAGTTGGTGAATTTGTTGCTTGAGGGACTTGGGTAGAACCTTTTTGAGGTCCAACCGAGGCTTGAGATTCATCTTTTTGGATAACTTAGTCTATAAAAGTGCTCCTTCCAGGGGGCACTAGGCCCTGGGATTTTGCAGTTTTTGGTAAGGTTTTTTTTTTTTCAGGTTCTTTCTTCTTAGTCATACACAACGATGAAAATTCTATACACCCATGTAACCTCTATGCATCAGCTGAAAGTAGGCATTGGAACAATCATTTTACTTGTTTCCTGTGTAGGTTCTTACCTTCCATTTTCAATACCTAATCCTTTCAGATATGCAACCTACATTACCCTTGACAATCTCCCCGACAACGATGCCAAAATGTTGGGCTCTAAAGATGTCCTAAAAAAAACCTTAGTCTGACAATAATTTTATCAACCGAGGATTCGTCTTTTCTCTCAAGATTGTCAGCAAAATCTATCCAGATAAGTTGTAGAGGTTTAAATCGTGTAGATAGTTCAGTTACAACAAATTTGGGTTTATCTAAATTACTGTAATAATCAATTTCTTCACACATTAAATACAAACTCTGAAACTAATACCTCAATCAACAGAAAATATATTTTGAGCAATAACACACCATGAAACAAAACGTCAATTAATTATTGAATTCATTCATCTATCCAAGAAACATCAATTTAATCTAAAAAAACATTAATGAATCAATCTCTCAAAGGATAGTGATTAGTCAACCTATTTGAAAGGAGCAAAAAACTACTAAGATTTAAGAAGGAACAACAAATGTGAATTTAATGAAAGGAACAACAAATGCAAACTTAATGAAAGGACCAACAAATGTAAACTTAATGAAAAGAGAAGCAAATGCAAACTTAATGAAAATAATCCACAAGCGATAAATTGACAGCAATCAGTATTGAAACAGTAATCGATAATCTATTCTCTGCGAATGAAATAACATAACCAATTCATAATAGAAACAACACATCAATGAATCTAATCGAACTGTTGAAGGAAATATCAAATCATAGAATTATAACATAATCGATAAAATTACAGATAAGACAGTAGCTCTTGTCGACTGGGCCCACGATCTTTAGAAGATACTGTTATGAAAACTCAGTACACGGAAATGGTCAAAACGCTTGAAGCTTCCATTAATTCCATAATTGATAAGTCATTTACAATGGGATTGTTGTACGGAGTGTCAACAATTAAGAAATCTGGATTCTGGTATCCCTCTCTATCATTCACTCTTCTTTATATATTACAATAAGACAAGTAAATTAAGTTATCCTGAGGATCAAGAGATCCTCGGGATTGCTTTTACTATTTATGAAGATTGCAACATAAAAATCAATCTTCCTTTGAACCGTTTTGTGCATGATTTATTTGATCTTCAATGGCCTGTGCATATTCATGATCTTCTTGATTACCCTCAATTAACAACAATTGTTCATTTCTGCATAAAATCAAAGCAATTCAAACCAAAGATTAGAAAATATATAATATCATTTAATATTATTTCCCAAAAGATTTTTAATCATTTTCTTCCATAATTACTTCAAACTAATAGAAAAGTCAACAAAGAATATATTATAAACCAAAGTAACAAGGAGAATATTTATACCTTTTTCTTATCCCAATAGTTCCTTCAGGATAAATTATAGAACAAGGTGTGTTCCTCATTTGTTTAGCTATTGGTCAAAACACCTGATCCTATGGGAAAAGGGGCCACGAGTTAGCACCTATCCATTATTTTGTTACAAGTAATTTTAACGACCAAAAAAAGGGTTGAAAGTCATTTCCGGCTTGGTGACTAGATCAGTTGTCATGAAAATACCAAAGAGCATCAAGCAGAACACAACTCGCACCATTTTGTAACATTTGAATAAAAATTTGGGAGGAAGGAAATCATCCCATGAAAAGTGTCCAGCTTACCAGTGCCAATTGAGAATATGATTCTTAATATAATTCTTCATTAAAGAGATTTTGAAGAGGAACCAAGGTCACCTGATTACTTAAAGATGATAACAAATGAAGAAATTTGTTATTAAAACAACATTAATAAAATGAGAAGGCACAAAGGTTCATTTTTTATTTACAAAAAGACATAATGGTTCAATGCCATACACCTTTTGGAAAACTATATAAATAGAGAAATATAGTGATGAATAGGAGTGTCTCTGTGAGCTAATTCAAAAAATCTAAACAGGAGTAGAGTCCAAGGAAGAATTTGAAACCTGAAACATACACATGAAGTGAGGGTGGAATGGAGGAGAAAGGGAGGATTGGAGTCCTCTATAGTTTGGAGCCTGAACAATAGGGAGTTGCAGCTTCCTCAAGTTGATTGTTGAAAAACAGAGGATTGGAGTCCTCTAGAAGTTAGAACCTGATCAACAGGGAGTTGCAGCTTCCTCAAGTTGGTTCATGAAAATAGGGGATTGGTATCTCCTTGAGTTGGTGCTCAAAATAAGGTATATTGGTGTCTCCTGCAAGTTGTAGCTTGTAAATGAAATAATTTTTTTATAATTGTAACATTTAATTTCTGCATACAGTGCATTCTTGTTGATAAATTTTTATGGTTAATAATTTTAATAATAAAAGAATTGATTTAAATTGTGAAAAAGAAGAAACGTTGATTCATCCCCCCTCTCAGTATTGAACAACATTTCAAAAATTGGTATAAGAGCAGGTTCCTTTAACTCATTCTAACCACTGGAAGGCAAATTCAAATAAATCACAATGGATCAACAAGGAGTGTCCTCTAACAGAGCACCATTGTTCAAAGGAGATGATTATGCATTTTGGAGTATAAGGATGAGAAGTTATCTAATGGATCTTGGATGTGATGTTTGCTTATCAGTGGTAAATGGTTAAAAAGAAGTACTTACTGCACCTTCAAACGTTGTTGCAAAGAAACTATATAATGATAATTCAAGGGTTAATGCAATTCTTGGTGGATTAGCAAACTTTGTATTTGTGAAAGTGATGCATTGTCAATCAGAAAAATGAATTTGGGACAAACTTAAAATCATCTATGAAAGAGATGGAAAATTCAAGCAAGAAAACCTTCAACATAAAGACAGAGGGAAATTTGAAGGTATGAAGATGAAAGAGGAACAAAACATTGCAGAATATCATCAAAGAGTGGATGAAATTGTCAATTCAATTAAATCTCTGGGAGAAGATCTAGAAGATAAAATTATTTTTCAAAAAGTGTTGATATCATTACCAATGAGATATGATGCCAAGGTATCTACCTTCGAAGATCGAGAAAACCTTGATGAATTTACAATGGATGAACTTCATGGGATTCTTATAGCCTATGAAATGAGAATAGGGAAATAAAGGCCATCAAACAAGGAAACAACCTTCAAATCTTCAAAAGCAACAAAGCACCATGATCATGTACCAAATGAAACTCACTCAGACATATCAGATGAAGAAGAGGCTAACTTTATAAGGAAACTCAAGAAAGGGTATTGAAAATATAAAGGGAAGTTACCACTCAAATGTTTCAACTGTGGAAAAGTTGGGAACTTTGCCTCCAAATGTCCATATCCCAAGCAAGAGGATAGTGATGATGAATAAATTTATAACAATAAAGAACTTTAAAAGAGAAAACTTGGAAACAAGAAGAAGTTCTACAAGAAAAAGAAAAAAATCTACTCCAAAGAAGACAATAGTTCTTCTAACATGAGTGAAGATGAAGAGACAAAACTTATATTTATGGGCATAGAAACTCAAACTAGTACTACTGGGGATAATACTGAAAATGAAAGAAATTACGAAGTTGAAGGAGAAGTAGACCTTGAAGAAAAAATTATTAGTGTAAAAATTTCAAACGCCAACCCGGTTTCAAGTATCAATGAGACACATAATTTAATTCCCAACCCACATTGCAAATTTAAGCTGCAAATTAGTGAGCATAAAATTAAATGCTCATGAACAGAAAACACATGAAGTCTTCTACAGAAAAAACTCATAAATAAACACAACCAGAAAATTTATACTCGAATATTTTTGGTCTAACTTCGACCCTGGAAAAACTTACAAGGGGAAAACCAGTGAGAGAGGGGATTTTTATTATTTTTAGAGATCTGAGAAATAATTTCTTACATCATTCTTATTCATAAATTAATACATAGACTTATATCAATTTATGTGCTCACGCGTAGCCTCAAAATGTGTGTTAAACAACTCATCGATTTATATGCAAAGAAATATGTATTGTGTACAGTTGTAATTGCACTTTTTGTGGTGCAACTATATCAAAAATCGTGTATGTCTGTTGTTGTTGTTTTCGAGAAATTAATGGCAGTTGGGTTCCTCAATTTTTGTGCCAAACATGCCCAGAAAAATGTGCAGCTAACCTCCTTGATTTATGTGCCAACTTTCTGTCGTACAGCCTGCTCAGAATCCATATGACATGGCCCAGTACTCGTTGTACCTTCCCTTCAAATTTTGTGTCAACTTTCTCCTTATTGCTACTTGTTGTTACTCTATTGCTACTTGTTGTAACACTATTGTAACTTGTTGTAACACTACTGCAACTCATTGTATCACTATTGCTACTCATTGTAACACTTGCTACAACTCGCTATTACTTTGCTCAACTCTTTCTCAGCTCGACTCTCTCTTTGTTTTCTCTCTTCAAATCGCATGAAGAAAAATACCAAGTGAATTGGGTGCCCTTTCCCTAATTCGACATCATGAGGGAAGGTGAAGAGACATCTAATCTAACGGTGGATGATAGATTAGATGAATGGCTAAGATGAAATGATTTTTCACTCACCCATTTCATTTCACTTTCATAAGTCTCATTTAATTTCATATCTCATGAAATTAATGCACTAGAGACCACATTGGACACTTTCTCACCCTTAGGTGCCTAAGTGATGAGAAACACTTTCCCTTGGTTCTTCTGACATGAGTGAATAGTTCTTGAATAGCATCATGAGTGAAGATGAGAAACACTTTCCCGCTTACCAAGGAAAGTGTTCCTCACCACCCCAAACTCATCTCTAAAAGGATCAAACTTCCCTCTCCCCAAAGATTTTGTGAGGATGCCCGCCACCTGCTCATCTGTGGAGATATATTGTAGCTCAACTGCTCCCCTATGAACATAATCCTGGATGAAGTGATATCTAATATCGATGTGTTTAGACGTATCATGAAAAATTGGATTCTCAGAGAGTTTGATGCAACTCTGATTGTCACAGTAGATCATCTTGGGCCTCATCTGCACACCAAATATCCCAACCAACAACTTGCGAAGCCAAATGGACTCACAATTGACCTAACTGGCTGCCATATATTCAGGCTCTGTAGAACTCAAAGCCACCATATTTTTATTTCGACTGAACCAAGACACCATTGTTGAGCCCAATACAAATCAACAACCTGAGCTACTCTTCGTGTCACTAGCACATCCTGCCCAATTGGAATCAGTGTAGCCAATAAATCTAACTCCATCCCCTCTCTCATAGCTGAGGCCATAATCCAATGTACCCATAAGGTGCCTGAGCACATGTTTTTCTTCCACCTAGTGTACTCTCTGAGGCTCCACCATGAACTGACTAAGTGACTTGATAGAAAAATAATATCTTTTATGGTGTTGACCATATACATCAGCGAACCAATCAACTGGTGATACAACATGGGATTTTTTGATGTTTGGTAGTTTCTAGAGGAACTTTCCCTCCTACATGACCTTTCTTAGATGCAAAGAAGATTCTTGAAGCAAGAGATCCATTGGATAGATCTTGAATCACCCCAGAAGAGAATTCGACCCAGAAGAATTAGAATAATGAAGTGGCACCTTTCCAGAGAAGAAGTCGTCCCAGTCTAGTGTCCAAGAAGACTATAAATAGAGGATGTATTGGCTCATTTGTTCACTCACTCACACTCTCTCATCCACCCAGAAGCAGGGTGCACGTTTGGAGAAGGTGACGCAATAGTTGCAGTGACTCAGTTTCTTATTATTCAATATTTTGGCACTCTCTCTTGTGTGCTACTCCTTGAGGAGGTGTGTTATCTTGGTATAGAGATGTTGTTGCAGTTGTGGTGATGTTTCTAGTTGTACTAGCCTTTGAGATAGGATTTATATTTTTTGGACTTTCTTTGTGAATGGAATCTATCTAAGAAAGGTTGTTGGGTTTTTCCCCCATTTGAAGTTTTCCCAAGATAATTATCTTGTGTTCTTTTGTATATATTATGGTGATATTGCTCAGTATATGTTGTTAATGTTTTATGCTGATATTATAGTTCTTTGCATTTCATAAAGATAAGAGCATAACAACCACAAGATCACTAAGAAATACACATCCACAAGTACACAACATTTATCCTGGGAAACCCTCTAGGGGAAGAAAACCCAGCA
>JASDQU010688032.1:25718-39086 GCA_032191745.1 Picea mariana
ATAGTGGAATCCAGAAGAACCTTATCTCAGCAGAGGTCATCAAATAGTTGGGATTGTCGACAACACCACACCCGCAACCATACAACATCGGGTGGCTTTGCCAAGGACGAGATCTTCATGTCAGCTAGTAGTGTCGATTGTCACATGGCATCCTGCCCTTCAAGGATGAGGTATTATGTGATGTTTCCCCACTAGATGTTTGTGATGTTCTCTTGGGAAAAGCATATATGTGGAAGCGCCATGTTGTTTATGAGTCTCGACCCCGCAGTGTCATTGTTTCTCTGGGGGCTCATCTCTACAGAATACCAGAAGTAGTTCCAACTACTATTCCACCTAAAAAGTTCTGCAAGGTGGTATCTCATACTACAAAATTTAGCTTCTTCACAATCCGTTCAAAAGGTGAACAAAAGGATACTGCAACCACTACAACCTCGACCCAAGCACCTTATATCCAACAGAAGCAGGTCGACAAGATTTTAGCAAAGTGTAAAGATTCCTTCTTCACAAAAGAATCTCATGTGTCCAGACTGGTTAAAAAGGTCCAAACCTTCCATCCACATGCTCTTGATATCCTTCCACAGACCTAGTAGCGCGACGTCTCCATCAAGGCAAGCAACTCACCAAGATTCAGATTCAGCAAACATTTTTTCCTCTCCCCTGGGCACTCACGGCAATGGAGACCATTTATTCCTAAGGAGGTAGGAATTATCCAGGTTGATATCAGTAGCCACCCACCTTTTCCAACTGGCTCAAAACAGTTTTCTGGCAATTTTGGCAATTTACTATTTTTAGCAGTTTTAACTTTTGGGGCCATTTTGAGGGCCTAAATGAAGGTTTTTCGTGAGGTATCATCGATAAGGATCATTTTGGGGGATCAATGATGCCTTTGGCTATCATTCATTCCACAAAATGAATCTCCTCGATGATACCTTTCCAACGGGCTATCATACACCTAAAACGAAGATCGTATGCAATAGTTACGACCCCCGGAAGTTGATGTACTAACTTACCCAAAAGGGGCCCACATGACTTTTGGTGCTTCATCTCCTATCGTTAGGTTTTTGGATGTATAGGGTTTTTCGCATTTCTATTTATTGTAAAAAGGACTTCAGAGCCTCATTGTAATCATCTTCTTGCGAATGCGAGTAGTCGTCACATCTCTTCTCAGAGATAAGATGCCACCATTCTAGCGAGTCTTTCACTCTGTATTTTTATAGTCTCTGTACATTTCTTTCATTAATATAAATCATGTATTACTGTATATTTTTGTTTATGGCTGCATCTCTGATACATTTCTGTTATAATAATGAATATCTATGATATCTCTGTGCATTTCTTCATTATATCTCCACTCTCATTTTGTGCCGAAAATAATCTGGATCAGTGGTATCAGAGCAGGTTGTTCTTGATCATTTTTTCAATGCATGTCCCCGAAGAGGTTCGAGTATAGAAAGTTGGGTCTAGAGCTTGTCTCTCTTGAGGAAAATTTCTCTCACACACCCAAGAAACCCTCAATGGTGGAAGAAAATAAAAACGACGGAGCAGACGATCTTATCAATCTGTTCCTTGAGCAAGCTCTCACGCAATAGAGGGACGAAATGATGGAGAATTTTCCCCACATCCTTCAATGCCTGTCGATAGCAACAGGCGTATATTCATCAAACAACCACTTTGGATGCACCTCTCCTTTCAAGGTACGCGTTAATTTTTATATTCTCATATTTGAAGGTCAGATAGATGTGGATGCCCTAGACAAATGGTTAAATCTGCTAGAAGGTTATTTCTCTGTTCATAATTTTTTCGATAGGGAAAAGAACACCTTCGCACTCCTTAAAGCTCTCCCCCATGTCAAACATTGGTGGGTTTTGGCACAGGGGCAAACCCAGGGTTCAGCTCTAATAATGCACCAACATGCCCTAACTACTGGGCCTTTCGGAAACACCTGCAAAGCAGATGTAGTCTCACCCGAAGTAGATATAGGGGGTTGCAGGACACAGGTGTCTACAACCAGAGGAAATGCAGAGTGGATTCATAGCAACAACACCAGTCACCTAGTTATTATTTATCTTCCTTAAACCTACTGCGCAAGTTATATTTCATATTTAACACAATATCACAATAGCATCATATCAAATGACAGAGAACACAACATCAATAACACAAGATATATGTGGTTCACCCTCTCCCTAGGGATACATCCACAGAACTGTGATTTATGATATATTAAAATGGAAGCATACAATTCTTATCTTCACTCTTAGCTAGCAGATCTTCTCTTCTTCTCTCTCTTTCTCTCCCCCCCCCCCTGTGCACCTAGCTGCAGGGTTGATCTTCGCACCCAGCTAAAGATCTTACAATAAAGACTACTCTTCACAATACAATAGTTCTCTCTCAATAGCAATATCTTCTCATCACATATTATCTTCTATCACTCTTACTCTCTATCCCATCCCAGGTCCTCTTGACCTTTGTTTATACATTAAAACAGCTCACTGACAACCTTAGGCCGAAACCTAGGTGTCCAAAACCCTAAATGCTAAAGCCCTAGGTCAACTTGACCCACGTTTTCAGGGCCTCGCCAACATGTCTTTCCTTCCTTCACACACGGTGCTCCAAATCATCTGTTGACATATTATTTCTCTTGCTAAGTTTTCCACGATCCATCTTCCTTTTTGATTTGCCATTCTCGATCTCTTAGTCCAATGACTTGCTTTCTCTTACTTCACTCCATATTTTCTGCTCTTATGCTCACTTCGACCCAGTATCAGTCACTATGTCTTCCATGCAGTTCTCATTTTCCTTTTCTTTTTTGGTCTTCACTTTCTTCCATAACCAAGGGCCAACAGGCCCCCAACACTCACCTGTGACTCGTCCCGAGGCACTTCAGGTCTGAACTTTATGTTTCATTTCGACTTCAGACTGCGCAGGGTATCTTGTGCTTTCTGCTCTGTCCCTCCCTTCGATGTGCAGACTATATTTTCTGTGTCTGGTACCCATTTTCAACTGCACCTGGTACCTAGACCCTTTTCCTTATGCTTTTACTGAGAGCTGCGAGGCAACTGGTTGTCATAATACAATTTCAACTGGATTTCGTTCACCAAACCTTCCTTCCATTCTCCATTCAAAGTATTCAACTGCGCAACTCCTCCTTTTGTAACATAATCAATCTCATATGGCCCAAGCCAATGCATCCTGAACTTCCCTGGATTGCTCAGGAACTTACTGTCATATACCAATACCAAATATACTTGCTTGAAAGCTTTCTTCCTGATGTGTCTATCATAGTAGGCCTTTTCACTTTCTTTTTGAACCTGTTGTTGAAATCCTGCAATAAATATGTCTTCTTCCAGTTCAACCAACTGCACAAGCCTCTCTTTCATAGTGCCAATGTCATCCATGTCTGTAAAGGCTGCAATTCTCAGACTAGGAACCAAATATTCCATGGGTACAACTTCTTCTAGACCATAGACCAATTTAAAGGGGGTCTGCATGGTCAATTTCTTGCAAGTGGTTCTATAGGCCCATAATATTGTTGGTACTTTCAAATCCTAGTCATCCCTGTTCACGTTGCATATCTTTGTCAGTGTTGTCTCCAAGATCTTATTGAACGCTTCAACTGTCTCATTTGCTTGTGGATGATAGGGTGTGCTCTTCTGATGGTGAACTTCAAATTTCTGAGTCAAGGCTTCAATAGTCTTGTTAATAAAATGTGTGTCCTGATCGCTCATAAGGATGTTTGGGCATCCAAACCTGGTTATGATATCATCTAATATGAAGCGCACAACTATAGTTGCACTACATTCCTTAACTCCTCTTGCATCTACCCATCTGGTCAAATACTCTATCACGGTGATTATGTATCTAGCTCCTGTGCGCTTTCCTAGTGGGTTGATAGGGCCCATCAAGTCAATGGCCCATTTCTCAAATACATTTATGGTCAGTTGAGGTGCTAAAGGCATCTCTTCTCTTCTGGAAGGTTTCCCAACTCTTTGGCATACATCACAGGCCTTATAGTATTGATTAGCATCTTTGTGTAGAGTAGGCCACCAAAGGCCATCCCAAAGAATCTTTTGCATTGTTGCTTTCCCTGCGTAGTGTCCTCCTACGATGCCTTCATGTGCTTCTATGAGAATCAATGGTATCTTTGCTTCCATAACACACCTCCTCAATATTTCATCAGGTCCCATATTGTATAGTTGTCCAGCTATAAGTAAAAAGTCTGCAACGCGCACTACCAACTGTTTTTACTGAATAATTGTATAGTCCCTAGGTGCCATTCCTGTTGACAGGAACTACACTATCTCTGTGAAGTGATCGTCAACCTTCCTAATGGCCAGCAATTGTGCATCTAGCAGTGTATCCTCCAAACTAGTAGGCTCTTCTCCATGTTCCAACCTCGACAAGTGTTCAGGACCTTTGTTCATTCTTCTTGGCTTAACCATGATCTCTAAATCATATTCCTGAAATAACAGGAGCCATATACATATTCTCCCCCCCAACACTAGCTTGTTGACTAAGTATTTAAGTGCAGAATGATCAGTGAACATATTAAAATGTCCTCCCAACAAGTAGTGGCATAACTTTTGTAGTGCATACACCATGGCTAATCCTTCTCGCTCAGTGGTGGCATAATTAATCTCAGTTGCTGATAGCTTCCTGCTAGCAAAGGCTAACGGGTGGTCAATGTCTCCAGCTCCTAGTTGTGCTAACACTTCTCCTAATGTGATAGAAGATGCATCGACATGTATGTGAAATTCCTTACTCCAATCTGGGAAAACAAAAATGGGTGCAGTAACCATTTTTTGTTTCAGTGTGTCGAAGCTTTGTTGGCATTCTTCTGTCTAATGAAACTGACAGTATTTCTTTAAAATCTTATCCATGGGTGTTGTGATCTGTGCATAGCCCTTAATGAACTTCTTGTAGTATCAAGTATGTCCCAACGCAGTGTGCAACTGTTTGAATGAAGTAGGAGGGGGTAGATCAACTATAATGGAAATCTTGGATGGATCTACCAGCAATCCCTGCTTACACACAATATGGCCCAGTTTCACTCTTAAGGGTGAAAATAAGATGCACTTCTTCAGGTTCAAGGAAATATGTCATTGCCTATACTTATCCAACATTAGTCTTAAACATTCAATATGATTTCACAAAATGATGAAAACAGTCCAATCATCAATGTATGCTTCCAGGAATTTATGTAAAAATTCCTTAAATGCTTCGACCACCACCATGGAAAAGATGGCTGGTGCATTCTTCAATCCAAATGGCATAATTGTATACTGGTAAGATCCCCATTCTATTGCAAATGTGGTCTTATGTCGATATTCCTTGGCAATATGGATCTGATGGTATCCTAAAAATCCATTTGTAAAATAATATACCTTTTGGCCTCCTACATTGTCTAACACTTCGTCAGTGAATGGCGTAGGGAATGGGTCATGCAAACTGGCATCATTCAGTTTCCTAAGATCTACGCATATCCTGATTTCTCCTATCTTCTTATCTTGTACCACCATAGGTCTAATCCACTCTGACTCTTCAATAGGTTCTATGATTTTTACTTCCAGCATTTTGTCAAGCTCAATCTTCACTTTCTCCTTATATTTAGGGTTCAATCTATAGGGTCTCTATTTGACTAGCCTTGCATATGGTTTCAAAGGGATCCTCATTTCTCCCATGGGTCCTTTAATGCCCTTCATATCAGTGAACTTGGTTGGAAACAAGTCTTGATATTCATGTAGTAACTCTATGATCTTGTCAATGGTGGAAGCATCCTAATAATCTCCAACATTTGCAAGTTTTGGTGTCTGTTCTATTCCAATGTTGACTTTTTTATTTTGATTGGCTATCCAACAAACGGTAGTTCGACTCCTAGTCCTTATACATCTCTTTGGCCTTCTATTTCTGCAATGTTCACATTCCTAGGATCATCATCTTCAGCAGCATTGATATTGTAACAACCTTGCAACTTCTGAAGAGGTGCAGTCCATTCATCCTCTTCTTGCTTCAAAGGGAGGCTAGGTGCCTCCCCAAACACTTTCTATATTACAACCTGTAATGCTTGATCTACTGTAGGATATTGGTTTTCAAACAAAAAGGTAGTTACAAAGTTCTGGGTCATACCTTCCCAATCTGTAGTGATGAGGTGCATTTCTGCTTGAATATACCAGTTGATGGGAGTTGTGTCCAGTGTGTTAATGAATTTGTGTACCCACCGTTCTTGAGGAATGCTGCTCCAGGATTCCTCACAACTTCGCACATGGTCCTTCAAACAGCTTCAACCTGTGTACCTAACTTCACAACCTTCTACTTGCTCTGAAAATTGCATTGTCATCAAAGTGCGACATTATACCCAGTCTGTAATATTGTTTTTTTGTCTCCCCCACCATCTCGCTGGATTTGATTTCAAGGCCTCATCCATTGCCAAAAATCTTTGTTGTGTTGGTACAATTTCTTCAAAATTCACTAAGAATTCTTCTAAGTGATTTAGACCATAAAAAGTGGGCAAGTTACTTATTGTTGTGCCAATCCAGTGAACTTCTCTGGTTAATCTAGTAGATTCCCTTGTAGATACTTCACACATTTTGTTATGTTGGTTCTCTAGTGCTTATTCTAAATCTCATGAGCATGTGTTGTCACTTCTCCAGCTCAAATTCCCATCTGTTGTGGGATTAATGTAATCTTGTTGTCTGGCTATTAATTTGTATATGTTTTCTAGTTCATATGCGTGGTCTTCCTCTCTAATGGTTTCTATGTATCTCTGACCTTCAACGAGATCCAAAGGTGCAATGACCCTAAGGTCATCTCCTTCAAACGTCATTGTTATTTTATTTAAATCAACCACAGTGGAATTATTGAAATCCCAATCAATTCCTAACAGCACAAGGTAAGGACAACTATCATCAACTATCTCAATCACCTCGAAGTCTGCAAACATCCTTACTTCATCGATGTCCACAAGGACACGCTCCAGTCTTCCAAAGGGGCTTACATCTCGCTGGTTATCCATCCTAAGTCTGATAGGGGAATAGATCAACTTAGGTTTTCTCATCGGTGCCCAGGTCTGCTTCGTCATGACATTGACCTCCAACCCTAAGTTGAGGACCACATAGTCTATATCGTACTCTCTTATCTAAGCATTAAGGTGTAGTTATTTATTTGTCCTTCTCTTCTTGGATAGTTGATGTACTGTTTTATTCAGCAAAGGATCTACGCTTCCTATCTCATACTGTTTGACCAAATATGTAGTTCTTGTATGGATTTTTCATCTTTAATCAACTCAATAAACGTATACAAGAAACTGACAAGTTTACTCACCTCTTTTCCATCTTCGGGGGAAGTAGACTGATCAAATGCCAGAGGCATTCCACATTCTATTACTTCTGGTCAAACCTTTGATGAAGAAGCCTGATCTCTTTTGAATTCCTTTCTTCGTCCCTTAAATATCTACTTCTCGTTCCTTGGGTCAAACCCTTGTGTCTTCTCTGCAGCTTTCCAGACTCCTAATTCTTCTATAGTATTTCCTTGGATCACTCTGTCTTCTCCTATAACAGTGCCTCCTCTAGTGATAATAGTGACTCTGGGATTTGCTCCGCAAGGTTCTTCTTTGATTAGTTGTATTTGTTGGTTTCCTCCTCGTCTCTCCTAAAGTTTAGCCAGCAATGTTGTACATTCCTCGATAACATGCTCGAATGAGTTGTAGTAGTTTCAAGTGGTACAAGGGTTCTGACAGGCCCTTGCCAAGTGTCTTGGTTGTGCACAGTTATAACAAATGATCTGTCCTCGACCTTGACCCATACCTCCTCCTCTTCCTCTTCCTCGGAATCCACCACGAGGGTTGAAGTTTCCTCTCCCAAGAGAATTATACTGCACAGTGCTTCCTTCTTTTTGTACTTCATCTTGAATTTTGTATATATCCCTCGACCTTTCATGCATGAGATCGTAAGCCCTACAATCCCTATCATCGTTTCCTATCGACTTATAGAATGTGCAATACAGATTTGTGGGTGTCTGGACATATTTTTTCAGATAGTAACATTCATCAGGGCGATGTTGATTTCTACATACCTCGCACCAGGGTAGGGTAACTTGTTTCAGAGGGCTCAAAGCTCAGAGGCCAAGTATTCATGAAATAAGGGACAGTGTTCCTTGTCATGGCCTTATGATTTGCATCTGATACACCATATGTCTTCTCTTTTATCTTTTCCCTTGTCTTTCTTCATATCTTCAACCTGCAGTGATAAGCTAGTTAGCTGACTCAAGATTTGACTCATACCTGAGTTGGATTATCCCATCGGGACTGATTCTAATTTCATAGCGATCTCCAGTGCCTCAGCCTACGAATTAATATTTTGTTACATTAGAGGAACTCTGATGTGTGGCAAGAGGGAAGCAATGAACCATTCCTTGTTCTATTCATCTCGGATCTGAAAACTCAAATGGTTTGTCAAGGTCTTAAATCTCTGATCAAAATCCCACATAGGTTCATTTGTTCTCTACTTGATTTATTTTAGTTCTGTAATGCACTACGACTCTGACTTAGGTTTCTTGAATTCGAAAATTAGCGCAATCTTAATGGAATTCAACGGTTTAGGTGCATGTCCTTGGATGAATTTTATGTACCAACTCAATGTGTGATCTCTTAGGGTAGTGTTGAACTGAGCTCGTTTGACAACTTCATTAGTGATATTCTTAATACTCCACACAAATTCACATAGAAACCAGTGTTGATCAGGATCTTCAGATCCATATTCTCTAAAGGTGGGTAACCTGATTTCATCTTCCATAGATCTTCCTAGGTTTCTCAGCTGAATAGGTAGTGAACTGCTTGTACTAGTGCTCTGAGTGTTCTGATGACTTAGGTTACTCTAGTTACTTAATGTTGCTGAAGCAACAGGATGAATACTAGTACTTACTTCAACAGTCGGCACAGTTCTTGAAGTTTCTGGCTCTTCTCAGGTTCCTCTGTCCTAGTGGATTCTAAATTCTCTTCATCTATCAGATGTGCCTCTTCTCCACTATAGAACCCTTTGTCTCAGTAGTTTTGCTTAAACAGATTCACGAGATTAACTTCTTTGAACACTCTCCCAATGTGCGTATGTCTAGCCTTTGTGTCATTGTCGCTATCTGAATTTTTGAACATTAGCTCTTTCTATCTGACCGATTACTGTATCTTCAAGATGTCCTTCTCATGCAATAGCATCTTGATCTTCAACTTCAGAAAATGTAAAATTTTCCTCTAGGTCCCTAAAATAAATATGTTTCTGCTTGGCTATACGATTCCACTCTGTCAACAATAAACTCAGTGATATACCCTCTAATGTTACTATCAAACCAATGATCTACTTCTCTTGACACAGAATTTTCAACTCTCTTGACCTTCTTGATCAACGTCGACGTCCAAACCACAGGTGGTCTAAGTCTGAGTTCAAACTGGGTATCTGCTAACCTAGCTAGCCACTCATATAGCTCCCAATGGATTCCTCCAAAGAAAATATCGTGTATATCAGTAAAGATATATCTTCCCAACCAATCCTTTATACTAATATTAGGGTTCTTGTTATGGGCTTTAGAGAAGTCCTTTTCTTGGTCTTCTATCCACTTCTGAATCTCTGTCTTCGATGGAAACCACCTTGACATTCCCTCAAGAAGATTCTTATCCCGGCAACGGAACCATTTGTTGGCACAGGGGCAGACCCATGGTTCATCTCTAACACCGCAGCAACAAACCCTAACTATTGGGCCTTTCGGCAACACCTGCGAAGCAGATGCAATCTCACCCGAAGTAGCTATAGAAGATTGCAGGACACAGGTGTCTACAACTAGAGGAAATCAAGAGTGAATTCACAGAAACAACACACAGTCACCTAGTTATTCTTTATCTTCCTTAAACCTACTGCACAATTTATATTTTAGATCTAACACAATATCACAATAGCAGCATATCAAATGACAGAGAACATAGCATCAATAACACAAGATATACGTAGTTCACCCTCTCCCTAGGGCTACGTCCACAGAACTGTGCTTTATGATATATTAATATGGAAGCATATAGTTCTTATCTGCGCTCTTAGCTAGCAGATCTTCTCTTATTCTCTCTCTTTCTCTTCCCCCCCCCTCCCTACGCACCCGGCTGTAGGGTTGATCTTCGTACCCAGATGAAGATCTTACAATACAGACTTCTCTTCACAATACAATAGTTCTCTTTCAATAGCAATCTCTTCTCATCACATATTCTCTTCTATCACTCTTACTCTCTATCCCATCCCAGGTCCTCTTGACCTTTATTTATACATTACAATATCTCACCGACAACCTTAGATTGAAACCTAGGTGTCCAAAACCCTAAATGCTAAAGCCCTAGGTCAACTTGACCCACGTTTTCAGGGCTTCGGCAACCTGTCTTTCCTTCCTTCACACGCGATGCTCCAAAGAATCTGTTGGCATCTTCTTTCTCTTGTTGAGTTGTCCACGATCCATCTTCCTTTCTGATTTGTCATCCTCGATCTCTTAGTCCAACGGCTTGTTTTCTCTTACTTCGCTCCATCTTTTCTGCTCTTCTGTTCACTTCAACCTTGTATCAGTCACTGTGTCTTCCGCATAGTTCACATTTTTACTTTTCTTTATTAGTCTTTGCTTTCTTCCATAACCAAGGGCCAATAGTGGGAAACTTACTAGGAGCAAAGTTCCACAGAGGAGTCTGGAATATATGGGGTCGAGCCCACTTGGGATTTTTTTGTGGATGCGGTAAAGGAACAATATTACTCTGTTGGAAACTATGAGGACCAGTACATGAGATGGACCACACTGCGGCAAGAGAGGGGCCAAGAAGTTTCGGAGTTCACCAATACCTTCCATACCTTGCACACCACGCTGGGTATCTAAGACTTCAAACAACATTTGGTTCTGAAATATCATGGGGCTCTACACAGATACATCCAAACTGAAATGGATTTTCTATATATCTCATCACTCGTTGTTGCTTATCGATATGTTGTTAAAATCGAGTAGAATTTTAAGCACCAGAACAAATGACAGTTCGTGTCTACAAATCCGCAACAACCAAAGTATGACAAAGACATCCCTAACAAATAGTCTCCTGAAAACCAATCCAAACCACAGGAAAAGAAGGGTCATAGGAAGACAAAGAAGGACACTGAAAAATGGTGTGACTTCCACAAAATCTTCTGGCACAACACCGATGAATTTCACTCAAAATAGTCATTCGTGGCCGAGATCAAAGACAAGGAGCCGAACCCTGATTCAAATTCTGATTCTGAAAATACCGGTAAAATATAGATCATCGATGCAAACCCCATTGTTATTGTCACGACCTCAACAATTCAACCAGAAGAACCAATAGATCCTGAAGAGGGGGAACGCATTTTTCATTCAAATATTTGGGTGAAGGGGACCCCTCTGCATTTTATTGTTGATAGCGGAAGCCAGAAGAACCTCATCTCAGCAGAGGTCGTCAAATAGTTGGGATTTTCGACAACACCACACCCGCAGCCATACAACATAAGGTGGCTTCACCAAGGATGAGATCTTCATGTCAGCCAGCAGTGTCGATTTTCATACGGCATCAAGCCCTTCAAGGATGAGGTATTATGTCATGTTGCCCCATTGGATGTATGTTATGTTCTCTTGGGACAACCATATATGTGAAAGCGCCATGTTGTTTATAAGTCTCGACCCCACAGTGTCATTGTTTCTCCGTGGGGTCATCTCTACAGAATACTAGATGTAGTTTTGACTATTGTTCCACCTAAAAAGTTTTGCAAGGTAGTATCTCATACTACAAAATTTAGCTTCTTCACAATCTGTTCAAAAGGTGAACAAAAGGATATTGCAACCACTACAGACTTGGCCCAAGCACCTTATATCCAACAGAAGGAGGTCGACAAGATTGTAGAAAAGTGTAAAGATTCCTTCTGCATAAAAGAATCTCATGTATCCAGACTGGATAAAAAGTTCCAACCCTTCCAACCACATGCTTGTGATAGCCTTCCATAAACCGAGCAACGCGACCTCTCCAACAAGGCAAGAAGCTCACCAAGATTCAGATTTAGCAAACGCTTTTTCATCTCCCCCGGGCACTCAACGCAATGGAGACCATTGTTTCCTAAGGAGAGAGGATTGATACAGGTGGATATCGGTGGCCACCCACCTTTTCCAACTGGCTCAAAACAATTTTCTGGCAATTTTGGCAATTTACCATTTTTAGCATTTTTAACTTCTAGGGCCATTTTGAGGGCCTAAATGAAGGTTTTCCAGGATCGAGCTTCTCAATGATAGCCAAAGGCATCATTGATCCCCCAAGAAACCCTCAATGGAAGAAGAAATCTCATCCAAACTGAAATTGATTTTTTGGATATCTCATCACTCAGTGTTGCTTATCGATATGTTGTTAAAATCGAGCAGAAATTTAAGCACCAGAACAAATGGAAGTTCGGGACTACAAATCCACAACAACCAAAGTATGACAAATACAGCCCTAACAAAAAATCTCCCAAAAACCATTCCAAGCCACAGGAAAAGAAGGGTCATGGGAAGACAAAGAAGGACATCCGAAAATGGTGTGATTTCTACAAAATCCCCTTGCACAACACCGATGAATGTCACTCAAAACAGTCATTGGTGGCCGATATCAAAGACAAGGATTCGAACCCTGATTCAGAATCTGATTTTGAAAATAATGGTAAAAAACAGATCATCGACACGGACCCCACTGCTATTATCATGACCGCAACAATTCAACCAGAAGAACCAACAGATCCTGAAGAGGGGGAGTGCCTTTTTCATTCACATATGTGGGTGAAGGGGACCCCACTACATTTTATTGTGTATAGTGGAATCCATAAGAACCTCATATCAGCAAAGGTCGTCAAACAATGGGGATTGTTGACAACACCACACCCGCAGCCATACAACATCGGGTGGATTTGCCAAGGACAAGATCTTCGTGTCAACCAGCAGTGTTGATTTTCATATGACATCCAGCCCTTCAAGGATGAGGTATTATGTGGTGTTTCCTCAATGGATGTCTGTAATTTTCTCTTGGGCCAACCATATTATATGTGGAAGCGCCATCTTGTTTATGAGTCTCGACCCCGCAGTGTCATTGTTTCTCTCGGGGGTCATCTCTAAAGAATACCCGAGGTAGTTTTGACTATTGTTCCACCTAAAAAGTGCCGCAAGGTAGTATCTCATATAACAAAATTCAACTTCTTCACAATCTGTTCAAAAGGTGAACAAAATGATACTGCAACCAGTACAACATCGACCCAAGCACCTTATATCCAACAGAAGCAAGTCAACAAGATTGTAGAAAAGTGTAAAGATTCCTTCTTCACAAAATAA
>JASDQU010688033.1:28879-39143 GCA_032191745.1 Picea mariana
GCGAAGTGCAAAGCACATCGCCATATTCTTCAACCATGCTTCGGCGGCTGCATCGTCTGGGGCACCAAAGAACTCAGGAAATTTGACCTTCTCAAGCTCACGGTGAATGCTACCAGTACCGACCGGTGCGCGCAGTGTACCCTCAAAGGGTGCCGGCACTCTGGCCTCATCTTTGTCCAAACGGCTGATCAGTGCCTCAAACATGCACTGAAAAGATCTCATCATTCCAACCACATCACCTACTTCTATATGCTCCTGCTCGACAACATGTTCATCTCCCTGGGGTTTGGATCCCTCAAGCGTGGATGTTGTTGGAGGTGTCACGCCTCCTCCCCTAGCACCCCATCGTTTTCCTTCACGGCGTCCTCTAACCATGATTACCTGCATGAGTACAAGTCAACTTAATTAACAAATTATAATAAAATATCATAACAACGAAAGTCGTAGTGATCCCAAGTCGGGGGTTGAACCTCGCTCTAATACCATATGTAACGATCCCTTCGTTACGGCCACGGGCGAATATTTATTTATTTATTTATTTTTATAAGAATTAAGAGGCAAGAAGGTAACGACGAAAATGGTTTAACCACACCACAGACGATGAACAGAAGAACGCAACCCAGGAAACTACAACTCCACTCACTGGCACAAGGGCAACTAGGCAAACATGCACAGAATAACAAGGAGAAACGACTACCCGCCCGATGTGACAAGACACTCCTACACTCTAAGGGACAACTTCCCCTTCCCGACACAACGACGTTGACGAACAAAAATAGAACCTCAAGGCACATGAACCAAGTGCATGAAGGCGTTCCACCCATGCACCCAAGCAACTTACCACGCTCGACAACACTCCCCAACACGCATCGAATCCGACCAGGTTTTCATTTGTCGCTATCCCATTGGGTGATCCCCTCATTAGGAATCATTCTGTACCCTAGGTGATAGACATGTTGACAACCTTGGCACCACTCATCCTATTAGGACTGAGGACTCTAGATAAATCCTATGCGCTAGAAATCAAATACCGAAAGGAAAACCACACCCATACCCCAACAACGGGTCGACGAAACACCAGAGGACGAAGACAAGGGATGACGCAAGCCAATACACGACATCGTCCCGACCCAACCAATCACCCAGTCTAAACCAGTCAATGATTACAATATAATTTAACATGGGTTCCATTCTAAACGGGGCACGTCAAAGTTACAATTCGTCCATAATGCACCCTCTAATTTAACGTTAATACAATCAATATAGCAAGTCTAAGTAATCAATACTAAAACTATAATTATATATACCATCTAACCTCCATTATAATCAATTTAGCAAGTCTAAAATTGGCAATCTATTATTTACTCACCAACCTAATTTTAATCATTATTACAACCTAAATGGACAATTCTATATTAATCCAAAATCTCCATCCAACTAGCCATTAACTTGAATAACAATATTAACAATCTTAATGTAGGATGCTACCATTATAAAACTTATGAACAATTTAATCTCAACATGTAGTCTAGCTATATCGAACGAACCAACAATACTAGTTGTCTATTATCATTGAGAAGGAAACTTCTATCTACTAACATCGTTGTAGCAATATAACAAGGCAATTAACATAGCAGTTACCTAACGATTAAACTAGCAATAACAAGGCAATTTACATGACTATTATCATAACAAGTAATATAGCAATAACAAGACGATTAACATGTTTATTAACATAACAATTAATATAGCAGTAACAAGGCAATTACATGACTGTTAACATAAAAATTAATAGCGCAATAGGAAGGTGATTTACATAACTGTTATCATAACACGTAATATAGCAATAACAAGGCGATTAACATGTTGTTTAACATAACAATTAATACAACAGTAACAAGGCAATTTATATGACTGTTACATAACAATTAATAGCACAATAGGAAGGCGATTTACATAACTGTTATCATAACAAGTAATATAGAAATAACAAGGCGATTAACATGTTGTTTAACATAACAATTAATACAACAGTAACAAGGCAATTTATATGACTGTTGCATAACAGCTATTAGCTCGATAATAAGGCGATCACATATTGTTAACCATTTAACTCGCTGCAACAATTAATCAATAAGAAGGAATTTGTTGATCATTAACTCACTGTAGCAAATAACATGGCAATTAATATGACAAATAATATAGCATTTAACATTGCAATTAACAGTAAGAAGGAAACTGTTGACCATTAATATTGTTGTAGCAATTGTTTTGGCAATTAATATAGAATTTATCATTGCAATTATATGGTAATTAATATGGCCAGTAACATCGTTGTGGTAATTAAAGTTTGGCAGTGAGAACACTGGGTATACACTCTAAGTGAAGGAGAATAAAAGGACAATACAAAACTGTAGAAGGATCAACTCGTGGTCATTCAACAACAACTCAGTCAACATTTAAGGCAATTTCGTGTCCATTACAACAAACACAGTCATCATTCTAACTAGCAATTTGTGTCCCTTCAACAAAGAACTCAGTCAATCAATTTAATGGCAAATTCATGGGCATTTCAACCGCAATCTCAGTCACGCTTTAAATGGAAAAATCATGGGCATTTCAACAGCAACTCGGTCAACTTTTAAAAGGCAAAAATGTGGGCATTTCAACAGCAATCTCAGTCACGCTTTAAATGGAAAAATCGTGGGCATTTCAATAACAACTCAGTCAACTTTTAAAAGGCAAAACTGTGGGCATTTCAACAGCAATCTCAGTCACACTTTAAATGGAAAAATCATGGGCATTTCAACAGCAACTCAATCAAATTTTAAAAGGAAAAAACGGGGTTTCCCTTTTTCATTTCCCGGATGCCAAATGCAAACACATACAGGAATAACCAAAATGCTTTCCCTTACCAGGATACCAATTATAAAAACGCAGACAAGGAAATGAAATTGTTTTTCCATTGCCAGGATACCAATACAACACAGACATGAATAACAAAAAAAACGTTGTTCCATTTCCAGGATACCCTATATAAAACACAGACAGGAAATTAAATCATATTTCCATTGCCAGGATACCAAATATAACGCAAACAACAGTAAGAGAACCACAAGGATCCATTGGGAAAATTCATTGAAATGATCGCAGGCATTCTATCAGTCAAGGCACAGAGAAAAACCAACAAGGACGCAAGATAATCCATATGCAGAGGTCTTTGCTGGATGGCGCAAGTCAAAACAATCAGCCAAGGACAACAATGGAGGTAGACAGCTGACAGGAACATCCTTCGCTCATCCTCCATGCACAGAAAAACAGGACGTTGAGATCCATAGGTCTATTAATGCCGAAGCAATGACCATATATCAACCTCCTGACCGACTACTCAGGTGAGGAATTATGAGTTAGGGACGAAAGGAAAAAACAACCACAATCTTCACAAATCAATACGCCAAAGGGCAGTCAAGACATGTCGGGAATCGAAGGTCATGGGAGTCAACCAATCATCAAGCTATAGGCTATGGAAAAATTTAGTCATCAACTAGAACACTAAGACAATCAATTTCCTTACCCAATTAAACATGCAGATCCAAACAATAAATCATACTACAATCTACCATGCAAAAATAAAGAAGGCGTATCATTTCCTGATCGCCTTCTCTGAGTTGATGTCTCACGCGCTACGTGCAACTCTCACTTTTCGACCGACGAGACTTCATCGGTACCTCCTAGCCAATGCTAAGGGTACTCTTCTTCCCCCTTAGCCCCTCGAGCCGCAAAGGGGCCACGCACACTAACCAGAGAATCAGCTAGCTCCCAGCTCACCTCGCAAGGCCGAGCTACCACTCCTCATCGAGTTGGGTATCCCAACTCCCACAAGCTAAGTCAGTCAAGTATATATTTCTGCAACGTAACGTTACGCAAAACAGAAGGAATCCATCATCCTTCTCCTCCCTCCATTGAATAGAGTTTCGAAGTCTCTTACTTTCCCAAAATTCCATTTTATTTAAAGTTTAATAAATTAATTCATAAAAATCCTCCCCGTACATGTGTCACCCATCCCCTTCATTCCTTCAAAAACCAATTTCTTTAATTAATTAATTACCCTTATTTCCCTCACCCACCTAAAGTCACTCCTAGAATCGCTCCTAGGTGTCCCCAAATTCTCTTACAGGTTTTAATGACTTTCCCTATTATTAATTTGCTAGTTCAGTTTAAATTAGAAAGTTCTTAAATGGTAAATACCTTACTAAGTTGGACTAACTTCTTTTTCCTAGTGTTTCCCCTTTCTTTTAAGGTTTCCGCTTTTTCCTAGTTTCCTAATTATTTTAGATTTCCCCTTTTTCCCTTTTCAATTAAACTCAAAAAGGCATTCAAATAAACTTACCCTCCCCTCCCCTCCCCTCCCCCCTTTTTAATGAATTAAATTTTTAATTAGCATAAAAAGTAAAACAATCATTCCCCTTTTTAAGTTTTATCCCAAAAGATTTTTATCTTTTTAAGTTTTATCCCAAAAGATTTTTATAAAACACTTAATTTCTTACACCTTCTTGTCACAAGGTTAATGAAGATTATCTTTATTTTTTTTTTAAAGGTAAAATTTTACCACCAACAAAGATTGGACCTAGACCTTAATTTCCTATGCGAGGCGACACATTTTTATTTTAAGGGAAAGGTTTCAAATCTTCCTTAACACTTTATTGTCCTAAAGACACGTGACGTGCCCTTCAGGACGCACTAGGTTCTCCAAGGGTGCCACTCGCCTCTTTCTGTTTTTCTTGTGCAACGTGCCCTTCAGGATGCACCACATGCTTCAAGGGTGTCACTCGCCTCTTTCCATTTTTATTGCGCGACGTTCCCTCACGATGCACCACATGCTACAAAGGTGCCACTCGCCTCTTAACTGACTTGGTAGACATCAATAATCCCTGGAGTCAACACTCCGCTAGGTGATCTTGTGGGAGACTAAGGGCTTCTAAAGAATAAGGCCCCTGCCTTATTGCGCGCCCCATAGAATCATCGTGAGCGACTATCACAGTCTGCCCTCACAGCATCGTGGTCCTCCCGAAATAGGTAATCGTTAACCTATAGTTCGAGCCACAGCGGGAGTGCTAGTAGGTTGTGGTAGGGTTGTTGTCCACACCTCTCCCTCAACATCTCTGGTAGTCCTGCGTGACCCCTCTACTCCACATATGAGTCTGGTTGGCAAGCTATCGTCAGCCTGCATCATCAACAAATCATGTTAGAAATATATCCATAATTATATCGTCTAATCAGATGCACTAGTATCACATATAAAACAATCAAACCCCAATATTTCACTCCCCGACTCGATCCGGAGTCCAAGGGGTTCCATCAAAGTCCGAAATCCTGCACACTCTGTAAGACCGAGTCAATAGCACATGTCTATGTCAATGCAGTAAAACAACATGACATCAACCCATAACGCCTCAATCAAAATCAATGTGTTAATAGCATAATAATCTGGATCACTTGCGAGTAAGTGTCCTCAAAGAATAAGTTCGCTCAGTGCACAAGAGCGGGATGTTACAAATTGGCCTGTAATTATTGGTTGGAAGAATCTCGTGTTTCACCACATACAAGGGATGTGCTGGGATGAAGAATAGCATGAAAACAATATGAAGAACATCCAAAACATACATTGCCAATGACACAAATAGAATTGTTCAATAAGTTCAAAGAAGAGCACAAAGAAGTTAAAATTTCCATCAATACATTTGTGCAACAAAAACCATGGTTTGTTAAACCCATCATTGTTTGTGACACTTCTTGTTGTCATTATCATGTGGAATTTGAGTTGTATTGCGACACTTTTTTGGATTTTGGTAAGACGTTATGGCTAGGTTCACCTCCTCCTTCCACATCCATGTTTTTATATCTGAAATTCTATGTGAAAGAGAAGTTGATTTATTTTACAACAAAAAAATGTGTTGGTGGAAATAAATATGATCGTTGTGGAAATCTAAGTTTGTTTCATTCAAAGTATCATATTGATACGAATGACCAATAGTTTTCTAATATAATAGTCAATTGGAAGAGATATGAATATATCAACATCACGGCTCCACATTCTTCAAATGTTATTTCCAAAATAATTGATTTGAAGGTAGATAAAATCTGTGTGATAGACTTTTTGAAGAAGTTTGAGAAAGAAATTTATAAATACACCAATCATTCACATAGAGCTCGATGGCAAGATCTACAATTCAAACAATCCCGTGAAGTGTTTCTACCAGGGACAATTTTGTCTATAGTTGATTTTACAAAGAATTACACATTCGTTGCACACAAAAAAATACAGAGTGAATATTATCATTATGATCAAGTCAGGATATTTGTCCACGTTCTATATAGACATGCTCAATGGAGTCTTTATAACATATAAAGCACCAATGACAATCAACATGTTATTAAAGAATATCACTTTTATATAAGTGATGATCGAGCACACGACACACATTATGTACAACAGTGTTTTGATAAATTTTATGATTCATTGAAAGAACGCGAAATCGGATTCGATTGACATTGGATATGGTTAGATGGGTGTGCGGGTTAGTTCAAATCTTCACGATCATTCTATTGGTTATGTCGTCTTCATAAAACATTAAAAATTACACATTGCTGGAATTTGTTTGAGACTGGTCATGGAAAAGGAGAGCACGAAGGTGTAGGGGCATGTGTAAAACGAGCACTTTGAAGGTATCAGATGAAACGTCGTGTCGATCGATTTGAATTTGCTGAACAGTTTGTTGAATGGTGCAAAATGGCGCTAATCCATCAATATAATCCGTCAAGGAATGTGCGCAGGTGTGTCTATATATAAATGTTACACATGTACACAAGATACTTTTATTTGAACGTGTTCAAATTTATATTCAAACTTCAATCATTTTCTTGAGAGATTTCAAGTTAACAAGTTATTGTCTTGTGTAGGTTTTTTTGGTATGTTGGAATCCAAGATGTAAACAGATCAATCTCATATGATGCCAGTACAATACCTTGGACATGAAAAATACATTCAGTTAAAACAAAACGTTTTCAAAATGTGTTTGCATTTGATAGAAGAAATAAGTCTTGTTTTTGTTCAGTTTGCATAGAGGACATAGAATCCATAGATATTTTCGAAAACGAAAAGGCAGGATATGTTAAGACTTGGAGACATACCAAACTTAATGTAAAAGGGAAAATGTCACTTGCAAGCTCAAAGGAGATGGAATCAAATGAAACTATAGTGTCAGTTGATGGCGATAGAGTTTCTGATCTTGTTAGAGAAGGTAATGTTTATGAACTTAATTTTTTTTCAAATAACTTGTAGATGTACTTGTGTGACAATCTAACACGAACTATTTGTTGTCTAATATATCCAATTATTTGCAGGAGATGTTTTTACCATGGTTGCCTCTGTAGACAACACTGAAAACGTGAAATATTATTTGATGCGATGCACAAAACAAAAGATGAGGCTATTAGAAGATTTTGATGATAACGGTTTTATATATGAAAGAGGATCTATTATATTGAAAGGATATTTTTTTCAAGAAACCCATCAAACCGATACTCATGTTTACTTTCAAGACTATCAATCAGATGTCACAAGTTGTCAATATAGTCATTTGGTATGTGCAGCACACATAAAGTTAATAGAAGTTCAATAAAAAAAAAATTAAAAAATGGAAAATGTCCAAAGTCGATCATGAACGAATAATTGAAGATGGAATACCATTACGATGTTTTTAAACAAGTGGCACATGTACATTCCAGAAATATTTTTTTTTTCATTGAAAGTACATTCCAGAATTTGATAACTTGTTTTGACTATTTTCAACCATATTTTTAAATAAGATATTTATAAAAAGGGTATGTATAAAAAACTACAGATCATTCTTAAAAAACACAGATAAAATATGGTTCAACCATATTTTATCTGTGTTTTTCAAACATTACACCAATCAAAATTATTTTATGAGCATTACACCAATCAAAATGGAGTTGTATACCTTTTGTATTGTGAGTATTTTATTTTAAACTAAAAAATTGTTAAACACCATTTCCATTGAATACTTATTTTTTTCAATAGTATTTTTTTCCATTTTATTTTAATAATATTGCATTAATTTTAAAAACAATTAAACATATTTTCTATTTTCTATTGTAATAATATTTTGTTTCAAAACTTAACTCATTCTAATTTTTATTTTATTTTACGAGCATTATATAAATTAAAGTTGAATTGAACATCTATTTTTTGAATATTTTTTTTAATTATTGAACTCTCAAAATTAAAGAAAAGTTAAAAACCTCTTTCATTTTGAGATTTTATTTTATTAACGGTATATGAACTTTGAGGTGAATATATCTCTTCTAGCTTTGAGCATTTTTTTAATGATTGCATGATAAAATTAAAGAGTTGATCATCTCTTCCATTTTAAGGTTTTATTTTATTGTCACATCATTTTGAGCATTTTATTTTATCACTATCACACAAACCAAAAAAGAGTTGAACATCTCTTTTATCTCAAGATTTTATTGTATAAACATTATCTATAATTAATTTGGATATCTCTTCTATCTTGATAATTTTATTTTTATTACCATTGCACCAATCAAAGAAGAGTTGAACATCTCTTCTATCCTAAATTTGAGAGCATTGACTTCTTTAAGTGATAATTTTTTTTTTCATTTTTTAAATTAATATTCTAACAACTAAAAACAATTTAAACATCTCTTCCACTTGTTGTAATAATATTTTACTAATAATATTATATATATACCAATATCTCCATTTCAATTATTAAGTTGATTGACATTTAAAATTTGAAATTATTTAGAATTTTCATTTTAATAATTAAGTTGTTTTTCATGTAAACTTATTTAGAAGTGTTAATCATTAGAATTAAATTGTAATTAATAGATCTCTTCTCTAACAAAGTTAAGAAAATTAATACAACAGTGTCTAAAGTCAAGTGAATTAAATTGTAATTAATAGATCTCTTCTCTAACAAAGTTAAGGAAATTAATACAACATTGCCTAAAGTCAAGTGAAGACCCTTACAAAAATGTGGGTTTATGTGAATAGTACTAAACCATAGCCTGCAAATTGTTTTCCTAATGTAATTATCTTTCATACATGTTATCTGAGTTGTACAAGGGGTATGTGTTGTTCCTTGACACATGTCTAAAACACAATGCTTGAATGCATGCCTCCTCTTTTGAATTCCACATTGGTTATCTTCTTCCAAAATCAAATACAAGTTTTGTGAAAGGAAATTGGTAGATCATGAAAAAAAATTCATTTTAGTGCAATTCATACCAACATAGACTTTGCATAGTTTAAAGTATTTTCTACTACCATATATTCTCAAATAGGTAGGTTTTGCATGGTTTAAAGTGTTTTCTACTATGTTGTCTACTATCATATATTCTTAAATAGATATGCAATGATACAATCTTGTATGTTTGACAGTTCACTTTTTCTTATCCATCTATTGAGTTTGCATATTTTTAAATATATAAACAACAATGCATTCTTGTATTATTGACTTTGCATATTCTTAAATAGATTAATAAACACTTTCTTGTATTATTTCACTCTAATTTTTTTTTTCATTTATTTAGCAGATCTCATATGTCTATATTTCCTTTAGTTTTTTTATTAGTTAAGTGCATCTATGTAATCAATTTATTTAACATCTCATATGCCTACCTTTCATTTAGTTTTTTTATTAATTAAGTGCATCTATGTAACCAAATTATTTAACAGATCTCATATGTCTATCTTACCTTTAGTATTTTTTATTAGTTAAGTGCATCTATGATCTCATATGCCTATCTTT
Organism: Picea mariana; assembly: GCA_032191745.1. Taxonomy (NCBI): domain Eukaryota; kingdom Viridiplantae; phylum Streptophyta; class Pinopsida; order Pinales; family Pinaceae; genus Picea; species Picea mariana. The sequence goes on from JASDQU010688033.1 coordinate 38,740, forward strand.
TCTTTAGTTTTTTTTATTAGTTAAGTGCATCTATGTAACCAATTATTTAGCAGATCTCATATGCCTATCTTTCCTTTAGTTTTTTTAATTAGTTAAGTGCATCTATCTAACCAACATGGATCATTAGTAACTAGAACAAAAAAAAAACTTTTAATATAAAATTGATCTGCTAAAATTATTCTGTCAAAATTATTTGATGATATGTCAATAGAATCATATTTATAACAGTCCACAATGAACATAAAATTAAACATTTAAATTAATACATAGTAGAAAAGTATTTAAGAGTTTGATGCTTAATTTAATGCATTGTAAAAAAATGAATATACAAAATGTTAGTTTATTACTAGTTAACTTTGCCATTTTTTTTTCCATCAACTTCGAGAAATAAAATATGAGACAAT
>JASDQU010688034.1:26408-39142 GCA_032191745.1 Picea mariana
TCTAATATGAAGCATTTCAGAGTTTCATGAGTTGGGAGTTTCGAGGCAACTCATAGTAGGAGTTCATGATATGAGAAATCACGACGCATCCCTCTTTCTTGGCCCTTGGTCACAACTGGTGGTCACATTGATGAAGGTTAAGGGAGGAGCTAGCACGTCGCTAGGCTCTACAACGAAGATCACCGAAATCGTGAAATGCCTTTTCGAATAGGGTTGTGGTCACAACTAGTGGTCACATCAACAAAAGAGAAGGGAAGGAGCTAGCGTCGCTAGGCTCCACCTTGGAGTTTTGCGAGTTGCGAAAATCGAGGCAACTCGCAACACAACTTTGCAAAATGTGATGTCTCAACGAGATCATGAGCCATTGATCTGACACAGATTATTTCAGATATCGGGAGTTGGAAGAGTCAGGGTTGGCTCGCATTCAAACACCCGACAAGCGAGGTTGCGATCTGATCTCAGCCATTGATGGAGGAAGGAGAGATCCGTTCCACAGACTTGAGAGAACAGATTTGAATCATCTGTTCAAGAGCACTATCAAGATCTTGAGATCGATAGTCATGCTCCGTTGTGGGCCCAGAACCTGCTAGGGCCTTAATTTTTCATGAGTGAGCCTCAATTGAAACCACAGTTTTGGAGAAAGGACACATGGAGGCTCGTAGTGAATTGCGGGGTGAAAAGCAGGTTTCCCTCAAACCACCTATGGATTTGCCCACAATTGCGTGGTCACGTGAAGTTCATAGCCCAAGGTCATATCGTGAAAAGGAGCTAGCACTCACTAAATGGAGCTCGTGAAGCACCTTTTGAATAGGCGTTTGGTCACCACTGATGGTCATGCGCAGGAAGTGTCTTAGAAGCCAAAGAAGCCATAGTTGTCTGGCTGTAATTGACAGAGAAGACAAAGAGTCTCAATTGCCAGAGAAGCTAAGGAATCTCAGCATAACGCCCAATGATGATGAATGCATGGAGATAACAACCAGGGATGACGAAGAGTCGCCATGATGATTAGGCAGAGGAATCGACATGACAAAAAGATGTAGAATAGAGAAGTGAAAGCGTACTGCGAGTTAGCTATGCAATTATGAGGAAGAGATGCAGTAAAAGGGTAGAACAATGACGCTATAAGGAGCATGCAGAGGCATTGCATAGAGGATGCAGTTGGTGCACAAAGAATATAAAAACACAGAACAAAGAAGAGATGTGTGCTGCTGTTGAGAGTTATTCATGCGGGGAGAAGCATGCTATGTGCAGGAGATGAAGCACACATAAGAGGCATAGTGCATTGAAGGGAAATGTTGCACATAGTATAATTGTTAAAGAACAGTAAAAAATGATTCACCCCCCCTCTCATTTGTCCAACAAAAGCGTCATTTGGTCCCTCAAAATGGCCTCGAAAGTTAAGGAACCGAAAAACTGCTAAAAACAGTAAGTTGCAAAAAAACTGTTTTGAGCCAGTTGGAAGAGGTGGGTGGCCACTGAAGTCCTCCTATATCATGATTATTGTTTCAACACGTAGAAAAAATTGAAAATTATCATATAAGTAAATGGTACAACACATTATGGATGACCTCTCACACCTCATAGATGAGGAATCTCATGGCCGGAGGGATAGGGAAACCCCTCCAAGTTTCATGGACACTGTGAGGAGTCTAAAGGATGATAATGAGAGACTTATGAGAGCTCATGCCGAACAAGAAGAGTTGAGTGAAATTATACTACATATTTTGTTCGTGATTAAAAAACATTTGCAGCAAGGTCCTAACAATGCAAAACTACCACAGTCGGAGAGGTTGAAAACCCCTTCATATTCTCAAAAGCATGGAATGGATCACATCAATGCAGGAAAGATTTCTTCCAAAATAAAGAATCAAGAAAATAAGATAAGTGGATCCAGTGGAGGCATTTCCATGGAGTCCTCTCATCAGAAGACCAATTCGATAGGACAATCCAGTAGTGGAACAAAATCTAGTATTTCTAAAAGGATAAAGAGGAATAGATATCAGAGTTTTCTGACTAAAGAATTCAAGAAGGATAAGCCACCTACCTTTGATGGTGAAATAAATAAAGGAGAGGAAGCCAAAGCATGCCTATTTGGCTTGAAAAAGTACTTCCAAGTACATAACTATTAAGACAATACCAAGGCAAGGATTGCAGTGTTTAACCTGAATGGAGGGGCTTCCATTTGGGGGGAAGAGATAAAAGAAATAAAAAGGATAAAGGAAATAAAATCAACATGGAAACAACTTGAGAGATACTTTTTCAACACTTACCTATCTAAAAAATATTATGATGACAAAATAAAGGAATTATATGAGCTTAAGATGGGGAAACTTACCCTGGAGGTGTATGAAAAACAATTTATGGCATTGTTGAGTTATGTTCCCTATATTAAGAATGAGAAATACATAATCCAACATTTTCTCAATGGGTTTCCACAATAATACCAAGACCGAATTGAGTTTGACAAACCCAAGACCCTGGAAGACACCATTCAGAAAGATAAATGTTTCTACGATGATTCTAAGAACAAGCATGAGTCTCCTAAAGATTCGTAAATAAAGGACAAAGGTGTATCCCAGAAGAAGGGATTCAAGTCTTTTCCCCACAAGAATTATAGGAAGGATGTGCAGTCGGGTCAACCAACAAGGATTGTGCATCAACAAAAATTTTCATCCCAAAGTAGGAATAAGCTAGTAGAGCAAACACAGGAAAGAGCATAGGAGCCCAAGAAAGGACCTTTTCAATGTTGGGTATATGGAGAGCCACATCTATTGAGGGATTATCCCACTAGGAAGCATGAAATTAGAAGAGTATATAACTTACAAGGGGCAACTACATTCAACGACATAGCCAGGATTGTATCGAGAATATATGCAACAGTAGAAAATCAACAAGTAGACCACCAAGCCTTTGTGGTGGAATTTGAAGGTATCATTAATAAACAACCAATATATATTTTAATTGAACCAGGGTCTAATATTAGTTATGTTTCACCTCGAGTGGTTGAGGCATGTTCATTGTAGAGAAAGAATCACACCAAAACTTGGTTCGTCTAGTTATCCACTGGAACAAAGAGGAAAGGGATGGAGGTTTTCAAAGATTGTTCAATTTGGATGGAGGAATTTCAGACCCAAGTGGATATGAATTTCCTACCATTGGCTCTTATGACGTGTTGTTGGGAATGAATTGGTTAGCCGCCCATAAGGAAAAATGAATTGTTATGAGAAAAATCTAGAATACGAAGATGAGGAAGGAAATACGAGAATATTGCAAGGAATTCAAAAGCCAGTATCTGTGAGAAAAATATCAACGTTACATCTTAAGAAGTTTAGCAAAAGAGGGTATCCTCTTTATGCTACACAAATACTAAGTTCAACAAAAAGTGGTGAGCTAAAGGTTGAATACCTTCCATTGTTATGGGAGTCCAGGGATGTGTTTCCTGTGAAGGTGTTGAGATTAGCTCCATAAAGAGACCTTGATTTTTCAATTGATCTTGTATCAGTAGTTGTACCAAAATCAAGAGTGCTTTACAGGATGAGTGTGCATGAGTTAATGTAACTGGAGATGCAATTGAAGGAAATGTTGGACAAGGGTTACATCAGGCCAAGTGTGTCCCCATGGGGAGAACCAACTTTGTTTGTAAAGAAGAATGATGGCACCTTAAGACTATGCATCGATTATCTGTTGCTCAACAAGATGAACATAAAGAAAAAGTACGCTTTTCCTAAAATAGATGATTTATTTGATCATCTCAGAGGGGCTATGGTCTTCGTAAAAATAGATTTGAGATCGGGATATCATCTAGTCATGATTAAAGATGAAGAAATCCTAAGAAAACCTTTAGGACAAGGTATGGGCACTACAAGTTTTTTGTGGTGTCGTTTGGGCTTACAAATGCATCAGTTACATTCATGTGTTTGATGAATAGTGTGCTCATGAAGTATTTAGACAAGTTCGTCTCAGTGTTTTTGGACGACATTTTGGTGTATTCCAAGAATCGGGAGGAGCATGGAGAACATCTCATGATGGTGTTATAGGTGTTAAGAGAGAACCATATATATGCCAAATTAATCAAGTGTGATTATTTAAAAAGGAAATTCAATATCTAGGCCATGTAATCTTAGTCAAAGGAGTTGCAGTAGACCCTACGAAGATGAAGGAAATCATCGAGTGGCCACCCCCGAGAAATGTGACGGAAGTGAGATCCTTCATTAGATTGGATGGATACTACATGAGATTCATTAAGGGATTCTCCAAGATATGAAACCCTATTATGTCATTGCAAAGGAAGGGAAGGGGATTTGTGTGGTCACCAGATATGATGGTAGAAGTTATGTTGGGGTTTTTTACCCTAGAAGGCAACCCTCTTTTATGAGGGAAATGTATTGTGGCTATGTATCATTGTGAATATTATATTCTGAGAGAGGACACTGTGAGATAAAGAAGAAGAAGTTACAATGGGTTTGTTGTAGGTTGTATCCTTTCATTTGCTAGATAATAATAAAGGAAGGACCTAGCAATTTATCTGGTGGGCGTAGACCACACTGGGTGAACCACATATATCTGTGTCTCTATTGTATTACGTATCTTTTGTGTTTTATTTCCACATTTTTTTTAATTTTATTGCTTTGCGATCTTGTTTTTCTAACAACTGGTATCTGAGAGAAAGATAACCCACAGGAAAAGAGGGTTCTTGGTTCAAGTGGGAGCAATGGCGGAAGATGGAAATTTTAGGGTCGAGAAATTTAACGGCCAAAACTACCAGTTATAGAAGATGCATATGAAATATTATTTATATCAGAAGGATATATTCCTACCATTGGGTGGAATAGAAAAGAAGCCGATGACCATGAAGGAAGAAGAATGGGAGGTTCTTGACAGAAAGGCACTAGGAACGATACGACTGAGACTGGCAGTGTCAGTGGCTTTCAATATTTCAAAAGAAAAGACAATGGAGGAGTTGATGGATGCATTGGCTAAAATGTATGAAAAACCCTCACCATCCAATAAGGTACTTCCAATGAAAATATTATTTAATATGAAGATGTCAGAAGGTGGGTCTGTTGTAGATCATTTAAATGAATTTAATATGGTTACTAATTAACTAATTTCTGTAAAATTGGACTTAGATGATGAAGTTAGGGATCTTATAATCTTGTGCTCATTGCTAGAAAGATGGAACGGCTTGGTCATGACTGTAAGTAACTTTGTATTTGGTTCAAATACTTTAAAGTTTGATGATGTTGTTGGTGTTATCCTTAGTGAGGAAATGTGACAGAAAAGCAGAGGTGAGACATCGGTTAATGCGTTAAACATGGAGAACAGGGGAAGACAAAAGGATAGAGGAAAGGGCCCAGGGAACCATGATAATTCTATGAAGGGAAGATCCAAATCCAGATTTGGAAAGATAGAGTGTTGGAATTGTGGGAAGAAAGGACATCTGAAGAAAGACTGCAGAGATCCAAAAAAACAAAGAGATGGACAACAAGATAAAAATTAGGAAGAAAATGTAATAGGTGATGTGTTACAAGATGCTTTGATTCTTTCTGTAGATAATATTTCTAAGTCTTGGGTAGTAGATTCAGGGGCTTTATTTGATGCCACACCCCACAGGAAACATTTTTCTAGATTATGTTCAAGGTGATTTTGGACAGGTTCATTTGGGTGATGATGCACCATGAAAAATTGTTGGAATGGGAAAGGTAAAAATAAAGCAAAGCAATGGAAACCAATGGTTGTTGAAAGAGGTATGACATGTTCCAAATCTAAGGAAAAATCTAATTTCAACAGGGCAGTTGGCAAGTGAAGGTTGTATATCCATATTTACAAATAAGTAGTGTGGAAGGTCACCAAAGGATCATTGGTGATAGAAAAAGGAGATAAGGTAGGTACATTGTATTTATGTACTGGTAATACTAAATATTCTATCTCTTTAGCTTCTATAGGAGTGGATAGAACATTGTGGCATCATAGGATTGAACACATGAGTGATAAGGGGATGTAGATACTTCAAAAAAGAAATTTGTTTCCAGATCTTAAACAAATTGATTTGGATTTATGTGAGCATTGTGTTTATGGAAAACATAAGAGAGTCAAATTTCTCAGAGTCAGAAAAGAAAAGAAGAGTGAAAGGTTAGAGCTTGTGCATACATATGTATGTGGACCATCTTAGATATCATCTCTTGGTGGATCTCGTTATTATGTTACTTTTATTGATGATGCAACTAGAAAAACTTGGGTTTATTGTATTCGAAAAAAATATGATGTTTTTTATACTTTTAAGAAATGGAAAGATTTGGTTGAGAATGAAACATGAAAAAGGTTGAAGTGTCTCAAATTAGAAAATGGAGGTGAATATTGCAGCAAGGAGTTTGATGATTACTGTTCATACCATGGGATTTGTAGAGAGAAGATAGTTCCATGAACACCATAAGAAAATGGTGTGTCAGAAAGGATAAACATGACAATCATGGAGCATGCAAGGAGTATGAGATTGCATGTTGGTTTTCCTTTACAGTTCTGGGAAGATGATGTAGATACTACTATTTACTTAATACTTCAAGCTCTTTGGATGCTAGAATTCCAGAGGAGGCATGGACAGGTAAAAAGGTAAACTATTATTTTTTGAAGACTTTCGGTTGTGAATCATTTGTCCATTTTGATAAAGAAAACAAAACAAAGCTTGAGGAAAAATCCAATAAGTGTACCTTTATTGGATACTGTGTTAATGATTTTGGTTATCACTTATGGGATTAAGAAAATAACAATATGATTAGGATTAGAGATGTCATATTCAATGAGAAGGTCATGTACAAATATCAGTTGTAGGGAAAGAAACAAGAAAAAAAAACCCAGAATACACAATGCTTGATGAGATCACTGTAAAAGAAACTCCGAAGGTACAAAAAAATCAAAATGTACAACAAAAGGATCAACAGGTACCTAAAACTCTTGCAAGTTTTGTTAGAAGATATACCAGGTTAAGTAGACCCCTTGAAAATTACTCTACTTCATTGTATGATTTATTGTTGACTGATTATGGTGAACCAAAATGTTATGAAGAGGCGATGCAGGTAGACACCAAAAAGAAGTGGGAGCAAGGAATAAAAGAGGAAATGGATTCCCTGGTAAATAACCAGACTTGGGATTTGGTTTAGTTTCCTGCAAGAAAAAGAGCATTACAAAATAAATGGGTTTACAAGTTGAAGGAAGAAGATAGAGGAAAAAAGCGGTACAAGGCTAGACTTGTTGTAAAGGGGTTTGCACAAAATAAAGGTATATATTTTAGTGAGATATTTTCTCCTATTGTTAAAATGACTTCAATTAGGACTATTTTAAGTCTTGTGGTAGTAGAATATTTTCATCTTAAACAGTTAGATGTAAAAACAACTTTTCTCCATGGCGATTTGGAGGAATAGATTTATATGCAGCAACCACAGAGGTATGAGGTCAAAGGGAAGGAGAATTTGGTATGCAGGTTGAAGAAGAGCTTGTATGGCCTAAATCAAGATCCAAGGAAGTGGTATTTGAAGTTTGACAGGTTTATGACAGAACATGGTTATAGTAGATGTCATTTTGATCACTGTGTTTATTTTAAAAAGATAGAAAATGGAAGCTATATTATCTTTCTATTGTATGTAGATGACATGCTTGTTGCAGGGTCTAATATGAAGGATATAAATGTGCTCAAGAAGAAATTATCTAATTCATTTGTGATTAAGGATTTGGGTGCTGCAAAGAAAATCCTTGGTTTGAGAATAACAAGAGACATGGAAAATCACAAATTGACATTGTCTCAAGGTGAGTACATAGAGAAGGTGTTGGAGAGGTTTAGAATATCGAATGAAAAACTAGTTAGTACACCTTTGGCCATCCATTTCAAATTAACTAAGGAAGTTTGTACCAAGACACAGGAGGAGATATAATACATGTCCATGGTCCCTTATTCATTAGCAGTTGGAAGCTTGATGTATGCGATGGTTTTCACAAGACCAGATATTGTACAATCAGTGGGAGTTGTGAGCAGGTATATGAACAATCTAGGTAAAGAACATTGGGAGGTAGTAAAGTGGATTCTCAGGTATTTGAGAGGTAATACTACTCATGCATTATGTTTTAGAGGTTCAAACACTATTCTATAGGGATATGTTGATTCAAATATGGCAGGTAATAAAGATAGCAGGAGGAGAACCATAGGGTATGTTTTTACTATAGGTGGAACAACAATAAGTTGGATTTTGAAACTACAAAAGGTTGTTGCAATTTCAACAACAGAGGTAGAGTATGTTGTTGCTACTGAGGCTAGTAAAGAAATGATTTGGTTAAAGAGGTTTATGGAGGAATTGGGAAAGAAGAAGGAGAATAACAGGTTTTACTGTGATAGTGAGAGTTCCATTCATCTTGCAAAGAACTCAACCTTCCATTCAAAGACTAAGAATATAAAACCCAGGTACCATTTCATACGACATGTCTTGGAAGATGGAAATTTGAAGTTGGAAAAGATGCACACTAGCCAAAATCCTACATACATGTTAAAAGGGAGTAATCAGAGAGAAACTTAGTACCTGATAAGTTTCAGTTGGTCTTCAAGAATGAAGATGAAGATGAAAAATTTTCCAGGTCTAATAAGGTTCATAGTCTAGCAAATACAACAACGATGGAGTTATTGAGATCAATCTCCAAGTGGGAGATTGTTGGTTTTGGAGCCTGATTATCTTCTTGATTCAAAGGTATTTTTTTTCAACTGTTTTTATACCCCATGAAGTATTTACACCCTGGAAGAATGTACACTCCTCCATGTGGGGGAGTGCATAGAGGGGTTACCTCCTCTACGGGTTTTGGAGGAAAGTGGGCCCTCGAAGGAAAAATTGTCTTGTAAATGTATATTGTAATTTCATTGTAAATATGGACCGTTCATTATAAGGTCACATATATGACAGTAAAAGTTATGTTAGGGTTTTTTTCCCTAGAAGGAACCCCTCTTTTATGAGGGAAATGTATTGTGGCTATGTATCATTGCGAATATTGTATTCTGAGAGAGGAGACTATGAGAGAAAGAAGAGGAAGTTATAGTGGGTTTGTTGTAGGTTGTATCCCTTCATTTGATGGATAATAATAAAGGAAGGACTTGGCAATTTCTCTGGTGGACGTAGCCCACACTGAGTGAACCATGTATATTCGTGTCTCTATTGTATTGTGTATCTTCTGTTTTGTATTTCCACATTTGTTTTATTTTATTGCTCCACAATCCTGTTTTTCTAACATGACAATTGGTTTGCTTTGAATCATGAAAGTTGAAAAAACATGAGAAAATGTATGCTACCCACGATATAGAACTTTTCGTAATAGTACATGCGTTGAAGATGTGGATATATTACCTACTCGGAAGGAGATTTATTCTCATGACCGATCACCGTGGTCTGAAGTATTTGTTTGGCCAACCAAGGTTGAATGCTAGCATGTGGATGGCATTGATTAGTGAGTTTGACTTTGAAATCAAGCATATAAAGGGAAACAAGAAAAACGTAGCTGATGCGCTCAGTCGAAGCATTTAGACAATACACCTAGTAGCAACAAGTGTAGGAGAGTCCAACATTCAACAAAGAATTAATACCCTCTATTTAGAAGATGACTTATTCAATGTAGTGAAGGAAACATTGCAGCATGAACCCAAGGACAAGAGGTAAGAAGGATATTAGTTGAGGGTTGATAACTTATTGATGTACAATAAGAGGCTATATGTGCCTAATTTGACAGGCTTGAGGAATTTGATTATGGATGAGTTCCATAGGAGGCCATACGTTAGTCACCCTGGTTACCAAAAACTGGTAACAACAGTTAGGAAATTGTATTATTGGCCCAAAATGAAGCAAGACATTTCTCATTATATCTCAAAGTGTCTAGGGTGTCAACATGTGAAGGCCAGAAATAGACACCTTGCGGGACTATTGCAACCCATACAAATACCAAAATGGAAATGGGAAGTGATTTCCATGTATTTTATCACGATATTGCCAAGGAAAGTCAAACAATATGATGCAATCATGGTTGTAGTGGATAAGTTGAGCAAGGTATCTCATTTTATTCCCATAAAGTCTACTTTTAAAGCTATAGATGTTTTCAATGTTTTCATGAACGAGATATTCAGGTTGCACTATTTCCTAAAACCATAATTTCAGACAGAGATACAAAGTTCACCTCAAATTTTGGGTGAAGCTTATTTGCAGGTTTAGAGACACAGTTAGTGTTTATCATGACATACCATCCTAAAAAATATGGTCATACTGAAAGGGTGAATAAAGTGCTAGAGGATATGCTATGAATGCATGTCATGCATAAACCCAAGCAGTGGGAAGAGTATCTACCTTTGGTATAATTTGCATACAACAATGGTTATCAAGAATCATTAAAAATGAGCCCGTTCAAGGATCTATATGGTAGAAAGTGTAGAGTTTCAGTTAGTTTGGATAATTGAGTGGAAAAAGTTACACTTGGACCTGAATTACTAAAGGAAATGAAGCAAGCCATGGTTTAGATAAGGAAAAATATGAAAATTTCCCAGGACAAACATAAGAGCTATGATGATAGCAATAGAACCCTTAGAGAGTTCAAAATAGGAGACCATGTGTATCTTTGGTTGAAACCAAAGAGAATTTATCTAAAATTGGGGATGTGTGCTAAGCCCCCCCCCGATATTGTGATTTTAAATCCTAGAGAAAATAGGACCTGTTGGCCTAAGATCTGCACCTGACTGCTAAAGGGAAAGCTAGGCCACCTCAAGTTTAGAGTGGTTGATTTTTATTTTTTTGTTGGTCAGTTAGAGGGTTGGTTCTACTAAGACAAGAGCATGGTTGGGGATGGAAAAATGATAAGGATGAGGGTCTTCCTTAGCTGTTATCACACAAATGACACACAAGTGAAATAATAAAAAACAAAGGGAAACAACAAATTACTTAATGAATAATCCACTGCAAAGTTCAATACTTAAAATATCATTTCAAGACATTAAACATGTATCAAAAATGCAATTTCTCCCACAGGTTCCAATAAAAAAAATCTTTACCAAGCATTAGCTGTTTTCACAGGTTGCATATCAATAAAGACAAGTTATACAATAGCTGAAGGAAATGAGATGTACTTTTCACAAATCAAAACTACATTCAAGATAAGATAAAAACACATGAAGATTTGAACGAACTATCATAAAGAGTATATACACCAGGTAGATAGATTTAATCCATGCATAGAATGGGTCCAATCAATCTGATGTAGTGTTATCCTTTCCCAAAAACCCAACCCCCAAAGCATACAAAAACTTCATATTTATCAAAGTTGCAGAGGCTCTCATCCATTTGAGACTGAGACTTAACTCTACATTTACAATTGTAGAATGAATAATTAACTTGACTAAAACACTACTAGAGTACATCAATTTATACTTCACACTTGATATAATAAAAAAAGGTGGTTCTTATCACACATAGAAGACCACTTATTAATTTAATCTAAAACAGTTCTGGAATTGATTAACTAAAAAATGATACTGTCTCTGAGACTGAACTGATGCATGCACTGGATGAACTGTAATTGTGAAAGAAAATGATTCGAAGTGACAGAGTTGAGTTCTGCATTGATCATGGTGTTCACGCATGTTGTTGGAGGCCAATGGAGACAACTAGATGTGAAACGTGAAAATCTCCCGGTGTGACGTGGTGACCTGACATCATATAAGCATGTGATTGCAGAAGTTGTTGAGGGTGGTTTGGGTCCACACCGCTCCGACCCCCGCAATCTAACAAAATATGCCACGTACCTCATAAGCTATACCATGGTTTCAATTGTGGGACTGCTTTGGAAAATCAACGTTCGATCATTTTCCATCCACACAATGAAGTGTGACCATCGATCTTGTCACAATCTATGATCTGGGTGGCCCTGCTATTTTAGCACCCCTACTAAATTTCTATCTATCTACCATATTATAACTCCCCTATATGATTTAGCGATGGTGCCAATTTAGATGCAAAGTTTGTATAACTCCCAGAGTAGTACGGGCCTAGAGTGATGTGGCGATCTCTTGGTACTTCAGATGATATTCCTTTCTTACCTGTTACAAATATCAAAGGTTCTTTTTGACTTGAGATCAATGGTCTGCAATTAATTTGGGAGTTCGGGCTTTGAGATTTTTATTCTCCTTACTTGCACAATCCTCCAAAGTGCCGTATATCCGAAGTGGGAGATCTGCCACCTCATGTCCTCGTTGATGGACAATCCAGATTCACTTTGGGATTTTAGGCTTCGAGAGTTTTAATCTACTTGCTCGTTCTATCCTCTGAAGTGTTGTATATTCGAAGTGAGAGAGTTTCCGTTGTGTGTCCTCATTGATGGATGACCCAGATTCACTTCAGGACTTCGGATAATTGTTGCTCTACTGCTTTGCAAACCTTACAGAGTGCTAAGTCTCTGAAGTGAACGATATGCCTCCATGTTTGCTCGTTGATGGATGGTCCAAATTCACCTCGGGACTTCATGTGTTTGGGCTTCGGGAGTTTTCAATGCATAGTTCTTACAATCCTCCGAAGTGTCATATCTTTGAAGTGAAAGATCTGCCTCCATGTGGCCTCTGGATTTGGACGGTCCGCAATTACTTCAGGAGTTCAGGCTTCGAAATTCCTTTACTCACTCAGCTGAGCTTGTTTCCTCTCAGAGTACAAGATCACTTGACACATGTACCT
>JASDQU010688034.1:77368-88161 GCA_032191745.1 Picea mariana
TGGAGCCATAGAATTAGAAGTTGATGCTTCCTTGAATGTAATTCTTTGACATATAAGAAAAGAATTATGTGGTTTTCTCCCGCATTGGGTTTCCACATAAAATACTGGTGTACTGTGTATTGTGTGGATGTGTCTATTATTGTTCATTATGCACTGATGGATGTTAATGTTTATGATGCAATAATATATTGATGATGAACTGATGAACATTGTTGAATAATTTAAAATAATATACATTGTGGTTAAAATGATTAATAAATGGTATAAATTGGTTATTATTGATTCACCCCCCTCTCAATAATCCAACATGTGTTTAAAACCCTCATTAACTTCTTGTTCTACCCTATTAGGTATGAAGAGGGCCAGTGTATTTTTTGGCATTACTTCTGTCATAATCAAGGGTAGAGTGTATGAGAGTACACCAATGCATTCAAGGACGATCCATTATGTTGGGAATATATCCCAAGTCATCCATATGCACTCCTCATGTATCTAGGTGGTCTATATAGTCATTTAAGGAGGAAGTTGATGCTCTTTAAACTTAAGAGCTTTGATGAGTCATTTTTGTAAGAACAATAATTGGAGATGAACAAGAAGAAAGTATAACCAAATGGTTCCAAGTAGATAGAACACCAAGGTGATTGCAAAGAGGGAATGAATAAGTGGGAAGGAAATGATAAGATTACAATATCCACTACACATAAGTGCAAGGATCCAAGAAACCACTTCAACCATTTTAATATCAATGGTCACACCAAATATAAGTGTCAAAATCCACATCCAGAGATAAATATAAACAACTACAAGAAGGAGGCCAAGAAGAATAACATGTAAGCTATGAATTCAAGAAATTATGGATGGAGGATGTGAACTTAGATTTAGATGAAAATATTGTCTGCACTACAATGTAGAAGGATGTGAACTTGAGTATCCTCCATCCCAAGGAAGAGAAGGAGACAAATAAACTATTCCATATCAAGATCTAGGTCAAGAAGAAAAATATGGATGATCTATTTGATTTCTTATCTTTTCCAACTTCATAACAAAGGATATAGTAAGTAATTATGCCAAGAATTTATGAAATTATGTTGTATTGAAGTTTAGGAACACCTTGATGTTTTGAGTGGACACTCCACCCATCACCAATGGATAAAAAATTATTTTGGATCCCTAACTAGTGGATGGAATGTCCACTCAAAATGTTGAGATGTTCCTAAAATCCATTAGAGTGTAATTCTATAAATTCTTAACACAATTATGACTCACTATGGGGTAAAATCATGAAGATGGGTAACACTTGCTTGTTTATGAGATTTTTTTTTTAACAAGTTCTTCAACTTCCGGTAAACCAAAGTATTTTTGTTTTTATTTATAATTTTACTTTACTATAACAACAAAGCTTGTGAATAATTTTGTTCGCTTTCTATTGACTATTTTTCAATTTTTTTTATTGAGATTTGATATGTCAATTTGGAAATTGTTTGACAGTATGTTCCTTAAAAATGAAGGGAAAGATAATGAGTTATTTTCCCCCCAACAATGTATCCATTATTAAACTTTTGTTTTTGACAAATGAAATATACTGCAACAATCTACAACGACTCTATTTTGTGATGACTATAGTTTTGAATCTAACAGATGAATAATATAAGTTCTAGAACTTTTTGAAGTTGACCAATCTGAAAAAGTTACAAATTTTAAACACATGATTTCCCCCACCATGTATCTATCTTAATTTTTACTTAAAATTAAAATCTAAAAATACCCTTTTGAAGAGAACTGTTTAAGGATTTTGAATATAAATTTTCCATAATTTTCCACTATGTATTTTTAGAGATATGGATTTTTCATTTCATTGAATCATAATGTCACCTAAAAATATTATGTAGTGATTTTTTTATAAAATTAAACAAAATTAGATAAAAACAATGAAAATGAAAACAAATTATATCCAATGAAAGTAGATTCAATTTTAAAAATGTTGGTATCAATTTCGAAACTAAATTATGAGTATTTGTAGGAGTTTGATACCTCCAAAGATCAAGTAAGATGGAGATAATTTGCAGTTTCCTGCAAACAGTCCCATTTTCAGGTTTTCAGCCAAAACCTAGTTTTTAACGGAATCCGTTAAAAATAAACCTTTCAGACGAAAAGTCTTTCGGTCAAAATATGTTTACCGCAGGAAACAAATTCATCTGAAAAATATTGTACATGACTTTCGAGGGCGTCGTTAGGGCATCGTTCAATTTGACGTGCAAAATTTCAGCCGAAAAAATGTTGCTAGGAATTTTCGAGACTCGATTCTCACAAAAGTGTTACCCATCTTCATGATTTTACCGTATGGGACCTTCATGCTCGAAATATTGATAGTAAGACTAGATTGGAAATTCATGACCATCCTCACCCATTCCCATTGGTATGGGTAAATAAGGATGTAGAGCATGTGGTCACCATGTAGTATAATATTGAATTTTCTATAAGTGCAAACTATAGTGAAGAAGTGGAGGTAGATGTAGTATCACTTGATGTGTGGTGTAGTGTTTGCAAGCCTCAATTTGTAAATGAAGGATATGATCTTCACAAGGAGAGAGAATCAATACCACTTGTTCAAGGATGATATTTTCTTCATAATCAATGGACATAAAGGTAAGTCTAAATATCTCTAGTAAGTGCTAACCAAGTGAAGAAATTGATTATCTTAAGTAGGAAGTTTGTATTTCTCTTCTTGAGACAAAATCAAGAAGGATATGAATTGATAAAGGTAAGGGAATATCTAAAGGGATGTACTAAAGAGGAGAACCACTAGTTGGAGGAGATTTCATAGGTGTATAAATAAATGTTACAAGATCCTCAAGGGTTTCCACCTAAGAGGGAAGTGGAGAAAGGGATGCAAGTGTTTGCTGACTCTCCATTTCCAAACATAGGACTATATAGGTAGTCCATCTTGGAACAAGATGAAGTGAAACATAGTTGTGGTAATCATTGGAGCAAGGATTGATTTGACCAAGAACCTCACCTTGTGAATCACCTATCATCATAGTTCCAAAATGTGTACAGGATACAAATCTCAAAATAAGATCACCATCAAGAACTGATACCCTTTTATTAGGAACAATGGCTTCCTAGATTGGATATAGAACACTAAATAGCTCACCAAATTGGATCCCAAATTGGATCCCAAATTGGGATACAAGCACGTATGAGTAAAATAAGAAGAAACCTAGAAGTCCACCTTAAATACAAGGACAAGTTCATATGAATGGTTGGTAATTCCTTTTTGTTTCTATAATGCCCTAACTAGATTTATTCATTTAATGAATGATGTATTGTGCTCCTTTCTAGATTCATTTGTAATAGTGTACTTGGATGATATATTGATTTTATCTCTACCTAGGAACAAAATATATCACATCTCATGTAGGTGTTACAAACCCTATAAAAAGAATATGATGCTTGGAAACCTTAAGAAATATGAATTTTCCTTATAGTCCTTGGAGTACTCAGGGCACATGATTGATGAAAGGGAACTCAATATTGATCCTACAAATATAGAGACCATGATGAGGTGGAAAACTCTACCAATTTAATTGGAGTTATGAGCTTTGTGTGAGCATCATAGTACCTTCAAAATTTGTATAGAATCCTTTTTAGTCATGGCCACACCACTCCATGCCATAATAGCCAATGGAAAGAGTTTTTGGTGAGGAAATAATCTGGATAAATATTTTGAAGAGGTCAAACACAAGATTATACAAGAAACAATTATTGTATTGCATGTTTTGTACAATCCATTTGAAGAGGAGACACATTAAAATGGATATGTTATAGGAATAGTCTCCATGAAATAAGGTAATCCATTATGCTATGATTCTAAAATGTTTCATGGAAGAGTCCTGAACTACCCCACATATGAAAAGGATATCTATGCTCTAGTTCAAGATGTTAATAAATCCAAGAAATATCTAATGGAGAACGAAATGATCATCCACACTTTCCATTAATTTCTATAATATGTATAGTCTAGAGTAAGATTTAGAAACAAAGACACCAAATATTACAAATTTGGTTTCTATTATTCACATGGAGCCTTTCCCTAATAACGGATACAAAGAGGAATACATAGAAGGCAAGGAATTCATGAAGGTATGTTTCCAACCATAAGGCTAAGTTCATAATAAGTAGGTGATAGAAAGGTTGGCTACCATATTCACAATGGGTTTCTCTACAACGTGGATAAGATTTGTGTTCCAAAAGGGGAAAGATTAAAACTTATCAGAGATGCTCACACCTCCAAATTTGTAGGGAATTTTGGTGTTGGAAAAACAATGGCCAACTTATAGAGGTATGTGTATTGGTCTAGAATGAAAGAAGATGCAACTTGGTTTATTAGAGGATGCATACTTTGTTGTACCAAAAAACTTAGTAATAGAAGGAAACTTTTATATTGTGGGAGAGAATATTGTTGTATTTTGTATGTGGTTTTCCAGGAACTAGGCAGGGTCATGACTAGCTATTTTTGGTAGGTTGAGTAAGATATGCATGCTCATGCCTTGTAGAAAGACCATCAAGGGAGAATATGTAATAATCATGTTCTTTGAAAAGGTCTAGATGAACTTTGTTATACCAATGCACATTATCTTAGATAGAGATACCAAATTTCTTAGTGCCTTTTAGACTACACTTTGGGAGAAGATTGACACCATGTTGAAGAGATCTACTTCTTCCCACCCAGTGATGGATGGGTAAACATATGTAGTTAAAAATACATTCGGGTTGAAATTTTAAGGGGTTACATTGAGAAACATCTAAGGTATTGGGATGCTAATTTAATCTATACTCAACACTCTTATAACATAATATTTAACACTTCCATTAGCAAGTCCCTTTTTCAAATTTGCATTGGTTAATTTCCATGTTTTCCTTTGTTGGAAATACTGAGGGGGGGTGGGGGTGGTGAATCAATATTACTTTTTTATCCAATTAATAGTTCTTTTTGAAACTTTTTCAATCAAAAAAATAAATTAACAATCAATTTAAAAATAATTAATTGTTTATCATTAATAAGAATTACAATGCTTGTATAACAACAAGATGTGGTTGTGAAGGACACCAATACTTTTTAGAGCACCAACTCTAGGAGACACAAATCCCCTTCCTTTTATGAGAACCTACTCAAGGAAGAAGAAAATCCCTTCTTATTCAAGCACCAAATTGAAAGGAGGATCCAACCCCTTGAATATTTAAAGCAGAAAGGAGGCACCAACCCCATGACTTTTCAGGATTCTATTTGAAAAGGACTGCAGTCCTTCCTAGCTCTTCCCTTCCACCCTCATTGCATATTTTTTTATTTTTTCTCTCATATATTTTGGTGACTGTACTTCATGTATACTTATATATCTCATGAGCCACCCTTTAATTATTTATTATGATGGGCTTATATATCTTACCAAATGATGTGCATCACTGAACCATTGTGTCTCTTCAATGAATCAATGTGCCTCTTCATTAACAATAGATTGTTATTGGAACTAACTTGAGTTGAATTCAAATCCCCTTTAAATTAATTAAGTTTAGTTCTTTCTTATTTCAATCTTCCTTATGGAATGATCGATATGAGAAATCCTTAAAAAAATGACTAAGACTGTCAATTTCCTCATTACACAAACCCCTAGTTTTGTCGAACCTTGGCTACCATTGTATCACGATCAAGATTAAATATTGATTATTGATTTTTGTGCCTGACTGTATTGGGAACCTAGCCACTTCCTTCAACGCATTTTCAGGACATTTGACTTAGGGAAAGAATCGTGGCTTAAGTCGAAAGTGGCGTTGTGTCTTTTGTGTCTCAAAACTTCTCACAATGGGGCTGAGCCTTTCGTGTCTCATAACTTGTCATAATGGGATGCACCTCTTGTATGTCGACACTTTTTGCAATGGGGTTGCACCTCTCGTGTCTCGAAAAATTGTCACAATGGGATTTCACCTCTCGTGTTTCACAACTTGTCGTAACGGGGATGTGCCTCTCATGTCTCAAAACTTGTTGTAATGAGGTTGCGCCTCTCATGTCTTGGAACTTGTCGCAATGGAGTTGTTCCTTTTGTGTTTCATAACATGTCGCAATAAGGTTGTTCCTTTCATATGTTCAGAAGTTGTCACATTGGGGCTTGGTAGGGGACTCAACAATGTGGTTTAATACCACTTCCATATCGTGCACAGTAGGGGACTCAAAAATGTGGTTTTAATAGATTTAGCACACGGTAGGGGACTCAACAATGTGGTTTTAATACTACTTTTGTGTCACTCATGGCAGGGGACTCAACAATGCGGTTATAATACTACTTTCATGCCACACATGGTAGTTTATATGGACAAAGTAGGGTACATCTATCATCGTTGATCTAGAATATTTTTCAATGGTTCGATCTCTACGCGATGTAACATTATTTATCCCGATCTTGCATCCTACACGATATTTGCACGATGCAATGCTATTTCTCTTGAGCTTATGTCCTGCACAATCTCTGCACGATGCAATGCTATTTCTCTTGATTTTGTGTCTTGCGAGATGAAACACTATTTCTCTTGAGTTTGCATCCTACGTGATTTCTGCACGATGTAGTACTTTTTCTCCTGATCTTGCGTCCTACACGATCTCAATGCTATTTCTCTGATCTTGTGTCTTATGTGGTCTCTGTGTGATGCAGTGCTATTTCTCTGATCTTGTGTCTTGGGCAATCTCTGTGTGATATGATGCTATTTCTCTAAGCTTGTGTTCTACGCGATTTTTGCGCGATGCAACACTATTTCTCTAAGCTTGTGTTCTACGCAACTTCTGTGTGTTGCAATGCTATTACTTCTGATCTTGCATCATGCACACTATTGAAATCAATGAAAACCATACTTCCAACAATATCCCCCTTTGACATTGATGACAACACAATAAAATTGTCTTTCTCTATATTATCCCTCTTTTTGAGTTTTATAGTTTGAATTTTACTACTTTCCCTCCCCCTTTGATAACAATGACATAAGGGATATTTATTTTCTCCCTCTAAGATTATGCTCCCCCTGAGGTGATGCTCCACCTGTATTTGTTCTTCCTTTTCTAATGAATCTTCTATAGTTCAATTAGGGATGGATATTACTCCTAATTTCTGTCTAATATTTTCAAATGTGCTTCTGGGTAAGGGTTTTGTAAAAATGTCTACAAATTATTCTTTTGTGTCTACATACTCCACTTTTAGCAATTTTTCAGTAACCCGATCTCTGAGGAAATGGTATTTGATTTGGATATGTTTAGTTTTAGAGTTCATTATAGGATTCTTAGATATACTTATAGTGCTAGTGTTATCAAATTTGATAGTGATTGGATGATCATATCTTGTAAATCTTCTAGGGTTTGTTTCATCCAGATTCCTTGTGTGCAACAATATGCAACAACAATGTGTTATGCTTATGTTGTGGATATTTATATAGATGTTTGTTTCTCATTTATCCATGCCACCAATCACTTTCCTAGGTAGAATGCTCCTCCATTGGTGCTTTTCCTGTCATCTATACTACCTGCCCAATCTGTATCATTACATGAATTCAAAGTAAACTCTTTCATTTTTGGATACCATAATCCAAAGTCTAATGTAGCTTGTAGATATTTGAATATCCTTTTTATTGATTTTAAGTGAGTTTCTTTAGGTGTGGATTGAAACCTTCCCACTAGTCCTACAACCTACATTATGTCAGGTCTTGTTGTTGTTGTTGCATAGAGCAGAATTTCAATCATAGATCTATACATGGTCTGGTCTACTTTTGGTGAATCATCATCTAAGCTCAGTTTTCATCCTATGACCATAGGAGTGATCATTGGCATGCAGTATTCCATTTGGAACTTCTTGATCATTTCTTTGACATATTTATTTTGGGATATGAATATGGTTTTTTCTGTTTGAGTAACTTGTAAACCTAAGAAAAAAGTTAATTCACCTAGCATAGACATATCAAAATCTTTCTACATTGATGTGGTAAACTGTTTTCTTAGTATAGTCAGATTACTTCCAAAGATTATTTCATTCACATATACCACTACAACAATCATATTTTGTTCTTTAATTTTGATATATAGATTACTATCAGTAGTTCCTCTCTTATATCCTTGTTTTTGTAGATACTGATCAAGTCTTGAGAACCGTGTTCTAGGGGCTTGTTTAAGTCTATACATAGATTTATTCAATTTGCATACATAGTCTAGTTTTCTGTCAATCTAAACCCTTCAATTTGTTCTATGTAAAATTCTTCTTCTAAGGTACCATTTAGGAATGCTGACTTGACATCCATTTGATAGATTTTGAAGTTTTTTAAACATGAAAATGCCATAAATAGTATGATGAATTCTAATCTTGCTACTGGGGAAAAGGTTTCTCCAAAATCAATTACTTCCACTTGGACATATCCCTTGCATAATAGTCTGTATTTATTTTTTATGATCTGTCCATTTTCATTGAGTTTGTTTTTGAATATCCATTTGGTTCCTACCACATTTTTATCTTTAGGTCTTGGAACTAGTTGCCAAGTCCGAATTTTCTCTATTTGATCAAGTTCCTCATTCGTTGATTTTATCTAATCCTCACTTTTACTGCAATGCTCTTTTTCTTACAGGAAATTGAACCAAGTCCCAAGTCTAGTTATTTACCAAGGGGTCCATTTCCTCTTTCATGCCTTGCTCCCACTTCTTTTTAGTTTCTACTTGCATTTCCTCTTCATAACTTTCTGGTTCACTAGAATCAATCAACAATAAATAATACAATGAAGGAGAGTATCATTCAAGGGGTCTACTTAACCTAGTAGTTCTTCTAACAACACTTGCAGGAGTTTGAGGTACTTGTTTCTCCCGTTGTTGTTCATTTTTATTTTTTGGTACCTTTAGAATTTCTTTTTCAGGGATCTCATCAAGCACTGTGTATTCTGGTTTTTCTTTTTCATGTTTCTTTCCCTGCAACTGATCTTTGTACATGACCTTCTCATTGAATATGACATCTCTACTTATAATGATTTTGTGATTTTCATAATATCATAAGTGATAACCAAAATCATTAACATCGTATCCAATAAAGGTATACTTCTTGGATTTTTCCTCAAGCTTTGTTCTATTTTCTATATCAATATGGACAAATGCTTCACAACCGAAAGTCTACAAAAAGGAATAGTTTAAATTTTTACCTGTCCATGCATCCTCTGGAATTCCACCATCCAAAAAGCTTGAAGGTCCTCTATTTATTAATTAAAAAACAATATTTACAACATCTTCCCAAGACTATAAGGGAAACCCAGAATGAAATCTTCTACTCCTTGCACGCTCCATGATTGTCTTGTTCATCCTTTCTGATACACCATTTTCTTGTGGTGTTCCTGGAACTATTTTCTCTCTACAAATTCCATGGTATGAACAATAATTATCAAACTCCTTGGTGCAATATTCAAATCCATTTTCTGATCTGAGACACTTCAACCTTTTTCCTCTCTGATTCTCAACCAAAGATTTCCATTTCTTAAATGTATCAAAACCATCAATTTTTTGTCAAATGCAATAAACCCAAGTTTTTCTAGTTGCATCATCAATACAATTAACATAATAACGAGAGGCACCAAGAGATGATACCTAATATGGTCCCCATAAATTTGTATGCACAAGCTCTAACCTTTCACTCTTCTTTTCTTTTCCAACTCTGAGAAATATGACTCTCTTTTGTTTTCCATAAACACAATGCTCACAGAAATCCAAATCAATTTGTTTAAGATCTGGAAACACATTTATTTTGTGAAGTGTCTACATCCCCTTCTCACTCATGTGTCCAATCCTATGATGCCACAATGTTGTATCCACTCCTGTAGAAGCTAAAGAGATAGAAGACTCAATATTACCATTATATAAATACAATGTACCTACCTTCCCTCCTTTTTCTATCACCAATGATCCTTTGGTGACCTTCCACAACTTATCTGTAAATATGGATATACAACCTTCATTTTCCAACTTCCCTGTTGAAATTAGACTTTTCCTTAGATCTGGAACATGTCTTACCTCTTTCAACAACCATTGGTTTCCATTATTTTTCTTTATTTGTACCTTACCCATTCCAACAATTTTGCATGGTGCATCATCACCCAAATGAACTTGTCCAAAATCACCTTGAACATAATCTAAAAAATGTTTCCTATGGGGTGTGGAATGAAATGAAGGCCCTGAATCTACTACCCAAGACTCAAAAATATTATCTACAGAAAGAATCAAAGCATCTTGTAACACATCACCTATTACATTTTCTTCCTGATTTTTCTCATGTTTTCCATCTCTTTGTTTCTTTGGAGCTCTGCAGTCTTTCTTCATATGTCTTTTCTTCCCACAATTCCATCACTCTATCTTTCCCAGTCTGGATTTGGATCTGCCCTTCCTAGAATTCCCACAGTTCTGTGAGCCCTTTCCTCTTTGCTTTTGTCTTCCCATGTTCTCCATGTTTAATTCATTACCTGATGTCTCACATGTTCTTTTCCATCACATTTTCTCACTAAGGATAACACCAACAACATCATCAAATTTTAGAGTGTTTGAACCGGAGACAAAGTTACTTACAGCCATGAACAAACCATTCCATCTTTCTGGTAATGAGAATAGGATTAGAAGAGCCGTGAACTCATCATCAAAGAACAATTTACATAAATTAGTTGATTAGTAATCGTATTAAATTCATTTAAATGATTTGCAACATACCCAACTTATGACATCTTCATATTAAATAATC
>JASDQU010688035.1:24397-34550 GCA_032191745.1 Picea mariana
TACAAGAAGAGAAATAACAAAAGACATCATGCCCATGCAGTTGAAGATGATGAGCCACCCAAGAAGGTGAGTAAAGAAGAAATTGAAGATTATGTTTTGTGATACTTGGAAAAGATACTTGGCTCTTAAGTACATGACATGAACTCCAATGAATGATGTATCCTACGTACCAGAAAGAAGGAGGTTTGTACTCATCCACTTATATGTATGTGGTCCAATTCCATCAACCTCTGTTAGTGGGTATGTATACTATGTGTCATTTATTGATGATTATTGTCATAAGACTTGGGATTATTTCTTGAAATGAAAAGATGAAGTATTTGGAAAATTCAAGGAATTCAAAGCCTTGATATAAAATCTCTCTGAAAGAAAGATCAAGATACACAGGTTAGATAATGAAGGAGAATACACCTCAAAATAATTTGTAATCTTTTTCAGAGATTCCAGGATTAAGAGGAAGCTCACCACTCCCTATAATACTCAACAAAATGGTGTAGCATAAAGAAAGAATAGAACAATAATGGAAGCAGTAAAGACCAGGATCCACGATCAAGATATTCCAATGCACTTATGGGCCGAAGCATCAAGAACAATACTCTATGTCCAAAACATATTATCCCATTTTGCACTTGGATTGAAAACCCCCGAAGAAATGTTCTCTGGAAAGAAGCCAAAAGTAAACCATCTCAAAATATTTGGTTGTCTAGTGTTTGTACACATTCTGAAAGAAAGGAGAACTAAGTTGAACCCTTCAGGAAAGAAGGGAATATTTTTTTAATAATGTGAGGTCTCTAAGGCCTTCAGGATTTACATACCATGTTACCATCATATTGAGATCATCAGAAATGTAGCCTTTGATGAAGATGGAACACTCAAGAAATCAAGGAGATGCCATATTGAAGAAGTATATGAAGAAGAAATTGTAGCTCCCAGAGTTTCAAAACCTGTGAAGGAAGTTACATTTACCCCTGATGTTGAGATTCTAGAAGATCATGATATGATAGATTCTCAAGAACCTCCCTTGATGACGATCTCTCACAAGAGAAATTCATCTTGGTCAAGGGAACTTATTCAAAATGGAGAGAAGTATGGTGCCCCAAAAGGAACCATGAGACAAAGAAATAAACCTAATCCATTCTCCAGTTATATGGCTTTGATGTGTGATCTCATAGAAAATGAATCTACTTTATTTGAAGAAACCATTCAGAGGAAAGAATGGGTGGATGCCATGACAGAAGAATACCAATCCATTATAAAGAATGATGTATGGGAAATAGTTCCCATAACAAATAAAAAAGATGTGGTATCTTATAAATGGATGTACAAGATAAAACATGCTCCATACGGAAGTATTGAAAAACATAAAGAAATAATTGTAGCTCGTGACTTTTCTCAAAAGGAAGGCATTGATTATGAAGAGACGTTTTCTCTTGTATCCAGATACACTTCTATCGGAACAATCATAGCTCTTGCAGCTAAGATGAAGTGGAAGTTACACCAGATGGATGTGAAAACAACCTTCTTAAATGGTGTTATTGAAGAATAAGTGTATATATAATAAACACAAGTGTTTGAAGTTGAAGATAGAAAGATCCATGTCTGTAGATTGAATAAATCTCTGTACAGATTGAAGCAAGCTTCCATAGCTTGGTATGGCAGAATTGATAGTTTCTTGATGAGCTTGGGATTTACCAAGAGTAAAGATGATTCTAACCTTTAATTCATGGTTATGAATGATGAGTCAGTTATATTTTTGTTTTATGTGGATGACTTATTCTTAATAGGAGAAGAAAATATCATCACAGATTGTAAGAAGAAGCTCACTGCAGAGTTTGGGATGAAAGACCTAGGCCTGATGCATTTTTTCTTAGGTCTTGAAGTTTGGCAGAGCCCATAGAAGATCTTCCTTAACCAAGGGAAGTATGTAGTTGAAATACTTGAGAGGTTTGATATGTTGGAATGTAAAGCCATGAATACACCCATGGAAACAAATTTGAAGCTCCTGGATGATACTTCGTCATAATTGGTTGATGCTACTCTGTACAAACATATTATTGGTTTGTTTATGTACCTAACAAATACTAGGCCATATATATGTTTTGTTGTGAAAACCTTGAGTCAGTATCTGGTAGAGCCCATATGTGTTCACCTTGTATCTACAAAACATGTCATGAGATACCTTAAGGGTATGTTGGAATATGGTCTCTGTTATACTAGAGATCAGGACTTCATACTGTTTGGTTATACTAATTCAGATTGGGCTGGAAGTGTTTCTGATAAAAGAGAACTTCAGAATGTTGTTTCAATTTGGGGTCATCCATGACTTCATGGCAGAGAAGGAATAAATACAATATTTCTCTCAGCATGGCAGAAGTGGAATACATTGCATCATGTTCCACCAATTGTGAAGCCATATGGCTTCAGAAGTTGTTGACAGGTCTATTCAATATGGATATGGAATCCACCATGATTATATGTGATAACCAGATTTGTATAAAGATTATGGAGAACCTAGTGTTGCATGACAAGTTGAAGAACAAAGAAATTCATTATCACTACATTCATGATATGGTGGAGAGAGGAGTTGCAAAGCTCCAATATGTTGGCATAGATGAGCAGGTTGCAGATGTGTTGACCAAGCCTCTGTCTCGTGTAAAGTTTGAATAATTTTGAGACAATATTGATATAGTCCGAAAGGACCTCCCTCGAAAGGGGTGTGATTTTGATGATACTATGGAATCCTGAGCAACAATGGGTAGCTCCATTAGGATTTTATATCCTAGGGGATTGATCATCCCTAGGAAGATCCCTAAGGTCTAGTAAGGATGATCTGTTAGAGTACCACATGGTATCTCCATTAGGATTTTATATCCTAGGGAATCTTCCTGGGAAGATCCTGAAGGTCTGGTAAGGACGATCTGTTAGAGTACCACAAAATGTTGTTGTTACACCTGCCTCATTCTGTTGCCATATGATGATGATGTTGTTATCTCAGCCTCATACTGATGATTCCGATGTTCCAACCTCGTGTTCTTGTTGATGATGTTGTATCAGCCTCGTGTTGTTGATGATGATGTTGTGCCAACCCCATGTTGTTGATGATGTTGTATTAGTTTTATACTAATTGATGTTGATGCAGATAATGATTATGATGCTACTCCAACTCCATGTTGTGAAAGATGATGTTATTGATGATGAGAAAACATTTCAATGATTTATAGATGTTCCAATCAATGTTCTAGATGTTGATGATGATGCTTCGCTCTCTTTCTCCCGATGATGTTGTATTGGGTTATGTTAGTAGAATACCCTTCTTGTTAAGGGGCATTGTTGAAATATTGTAATTGTGAATAATATTCTAATTATAATTGGGTTATTATTATATATATCAATCTCCTTTGTGGATTGATCATGTCATGGATTGATTATATGGTGTTAAATGAGAAGTCACCCCATAGGGTTTAGTAAAGTGGTTTTAACCACTATTTGGATAAGTTGGCCCTGGTTGGTGAAAAGACATAACACTAGCACTCCTTAGCTAGTATAAATAAGAGAGGTTGGCACCTCATTCACTCATTCAATCAGTCACTCATCTAGTGAGCAAGTTTTGAAGGAAGTTGCAATTAGAATAAGGAGAGAGAGGCGCATGCTCAGACTTTGGTTGTTCTTGGTGGTTTGGTCTTTAGTCTTGGCATTGTATTGGCAATATATTATTGAGGAAGTTTTTGTTGGTTTTTATCCCCCATGAGGGTTTCCTAGGATAAAATGTTGTGTACCTTGTGATTGTGTTTCTTTCAGTGATCCTGCTTATGTTATTATTGTCTAGTAAATTGAAAAGAACTTAATGGCAGCTCTAAATTTAAAAATGCACAAGAATATTCCAATCTTGCAATAGATATGAGAATCCACAAGAACATTGGATGCAAGAAGAATTGGTAGAAGAAATGAATCTTGAGAAGAATGATGAGAAAGATTGTCATTACATGAAGTAAGAATGTTTTCAATAAATCACCAGTGAATAAAAAATCTTGGATGTGGACAATGATAAGGAGAAATATGAAAGTATGTTGAAATTGGAAATTCCTTATCTAATCAAATATGACAACACTCTTGAGCAACCAAGAGTTGATTTCATTGAATCATGGTTCCAAAGAATTGTTGGCAAAGCAATGCAATCAGATTCTTAGAACACCTATTTTAGGTTTTCTTCAGTACACATTGAGAGTGCCCCTGACTTTTTGGTACAAGATCCAATATGTTCTTTAACTTTGAATTTCATTCCAATAATTAGTTGGATGTGTGAATGGTTCCATTGGAAATATACCTACACTTAAAAGTATCTCTTTATTTCAAGTAGTATAGGGTAGGTAGATCTTGTTGGTACATAGTTTGTTTCTTCAGTTCAATTTTTTCATAATAAAGCAATTTCTATATGGAAATAATATTCGATGATGACTTTATGGAGGATGATTACTAGAATTCATTTTGAATATGAATCCATATCCCAATGGAGGAGGAAATTGGTCTTCATATTTTGGTGTTCTAAGTAATGCACAAGGGGTCATTGTCCCACAGTTGGAGCCAGTTGTTGACAAAATTAGGTCATCTTGATTTCCCATTCTTGGAATAATAAAAAAAATGATATCAACAGAAGAAAATTTATGAACAATTAAGATTTCATTGTGTATCCCTCAGTTTCATCTTATCTATGCATTTTTTGAATTCAAAATATGAGTTCATATGCTCAAAATATCTAGGTTTACGTCTAAACGCCCAAAGAGCACTTCTTCATTATGAAACAAAAATGATTTTACTTGGAATTAAAAATTCTTGGAACCATGCCTAATCATCTCAGAAACCATCCCTATTTATCTTGGAACAAGTCCTTTGTATTTACTTTAATTTTTTGAAATTATATTTTGGTATAAACCACGTAAATATGGTGGAAAACACCACCATATATCTTGTGGATATGCCACATATACCTTGGGATCCCTCCCAATACTTATTTAATTATTTACATCCAAGTGGATGGACGAAAATCTCCTCATCCCCTTATCCTTCCAAATACCTTACTCCACTTCTTCCATTAGACATCTCCCTTACCCCATGGTGTGTTGCAGGACTCCCTCCTTATTTCTACCATTTTCCCACTCTCATTTCCCTCTTATCTATCCTCTTATTTCTCATTTCTCCCTGCCCCCCCCTTTTTACTCCATACTTGAAATAATTTTCAATTTATCGGCGAGAAGACCTTCCCCACCTCCCTTACTTACCTTACTTCCCTCACCCCCAACTTTGTTTATCCTCCTCCACCATTACTTCCCCATTCCTCTTCATGACAACCCATGACCTCATCCTTCTCCTTGAACCCCTCCTTCCCCACCACTTTATTCCTCCCTTATTCCTTATCGTTCCCCCCTCCCACACTTAAGTCATTTCTCACTTAACTTATTTCTCATTATTTTATTACCAACCATTGAATTCATGACATGTCTCAATTACTGATGACATGGAAATTTTATTAACTAGTGAAATCATGCCACATGCGAGATATAATATTCAACAACACAAGGACACATGGTAGCCTATGGGAATGTGACACATGGCAACTAAGCACTAGCAACACATGGCATTTCTACAACCAATGGGAATACAACATGTGGAAGGTGTGTTGAATTATCACCTGAATGAAACATGTACTGCTGACTAGGAAATTATGAGGATGCCACTGGGTGCTAACTCGACATGGGTGGAGGATGAATAAGCAGTCAAAATATTAATTAATTAATTAATTTCCTAAGGGGTCAAATTCTCAAATCTCCATAATCTTCTTTAATTTCTTATTAAGTGTATAATACACTTTTTATTATATACCATTTTATATAAAAGACTCCCATGCATGTGGGATATCATTTTATGAACAAAAGTCTAAATTTAAATACTAAGGAGGACAAAATTTGAACCAAGGACCCAGATTTCCCCACCAAATTCAATTAACGATTGTTGAGTCTTATTGCTCAAAAGGTC
Organism: Picea mariana; assembly: GCA_032191745.1. Taxonomy (NCBI): domain Eukaryota; kingdom Viridiplantae; phylum Streptophyta; class Pinopsida; order Pinales; family Pinaceae; genus Picea; species Picea mariana. The sequence continues at coordinate 30,428 of JASDQU010688035.1, forward strand.
ATCTCTCGAGATCCGAGAGTCGGAATATCACAAAATATACCTCGTTGAAAATATTTTTTGATGAAGAAGATGATGGAATAGGTTTCAAGGGTTGAAATTGGCCAAAATTATCTCATAAATTGAAATAACAGTCAACTATATTTTCATCATATGCTGGTAAATTTGTTTCACACCTTGACTTCATGAGCTCATATCTTGAGATCCAAGAATTGAAATTGCACCCAGGAGGAATCATTATAAATACAAGAAGATGAAGATAGCATATAAATTGTTTTTCATGGTTGAAAAGTTGAATATAACATCCACAAAATTAAAACACCGTCCCCTTTTTAAAAGGGAAACAAACTAAAAATTCTAGAAAATAATAGTTTACATAAAAAAAACTATTAAGGATGAAAAGGGACCCTCTTCAAGGCACATATATCAATAATTAAAATAAATTAATAATAATTAAAGGAGGTATTAATTAAAGTGGTATTTTCAATAAAGAGAAATCCCTAACTACTTGAGGAGTTAGAAGAACACATTTTAAATGGAAAGAAGAGACTTCATGAAGGGGTTAGAAGCAAGAAATCAGAAGATCGGAATAGAAGGAACCAATTATCAATATGCAAATAGTCTTCTGATTAGAAAATATAGATCTCCATCTTCTCTACCCCTCTTTTTCTTCTACACCATTTTCTCAAAACTTTAAGCTTGAATCTCTGAATTGAGCATAAGGCTAATATTCTTGAGTGTCCTTCTTGTAATCTTTCAATGCTTTTATTATGTGAGCATGGAGTATTTACATACACATATGTGACTTCTAAATAGATTTTGTATATGGTTTAAGATCTTCCATGAATAAAACTCCACAAAGAATTACTTATGGACATGACTTCAATGATGTTTTAGATGTTGGGATTTTTGAGTGAAATATTTGAAGTATGCTTATCAAATTCTCTATTTTTTTAACTACAATACTCTTTCCTTTTCTTGTGAGAAGATATGGATGTATTTTTGTATGTGATTAAGAATGTTGTACATATGATTTTGAGCACAAGTATATTATGATATTGAAGCCTTCCTTTAATTTATTTATTATTAAAAGACTCATTGTTGCACTTTAAGATCATATCATGTTATTAAATAACCATTTCACATATATAAATCAATAGAAATACATGGTTTTCTACTTAGAATTCTCCCTAATCCAAGATATTCAATATACATTTTTCATCCAAAGAGGAGTACCACATCTATAAAAACGCAGGGGGAAACATATCCTCATGAGGTTGCTATTTCTATCTTAACCGATTCAAATATCAACAACACCATAGGTACCCCTCGAATAGAGTAGCTTAGCTAAAAGGGCTCCTTCACTTCACAGTTTCTCCCCCTACCCTACCCCCCAAAAAATGGCAAGGTAATTGGAAAAACCCATGACCTGAGAGATCTGGGGGAGTTGTAAATAAATAAGGAAATATCATTAATTCTCCACTTAAGATAAATCTACCATTAAGGAAATATCATTTGTTCTCCATTCAATATAAAGATACCTTTCAAAGTCCCTGTAGAGAAAGTAAATGATCCAAATCGATAAACCATCACATACACCTAACCTAAATAGGATGATGAAAAATAACATATTTATGGAAGTAAACCAAAAAAAATATGAAATAAAGAAATTCTCGTGGACCTGCATTATAACCCAACAAGGAAAAATCATTCTCATCACCTATTTATTGCCTTAACTTCACGATATGGAATCAATAAACTCCTCTCAAGCCTTGAATCTAAACCCAAAAATCTAACTACCTATTCGAAATTGTGACTCATTGCCACCAGTACTGCATTCATGGCTTGAATCAAACTCCTCTTCAATAACGTTAAGTATCTGATAATTGGGTTTCACTTCCACCCCAATTTTTTTTTATAGAAATCCCATTGATTTACATAAAGAGAAAGAGAGAACCCACTACACAAACTGTAGTTGATGAGAAGTCATAGATAGGGTAGGACCAAAATCTGAATCATTGATACAATAAAGAATTTTTTTTAGGAAGGATCAACAAACACATACATGCTAAAATGGAACTAGGAAGAAGCTAATCAAATACCACAATAACCAAGAAAAAATAAAAAAAATATCATGTAAGTGTGCATAAAATGGCTACTCCTTCGTACCTTCAACTGCAATTGGTGTTGTGGTTATGGAATAGAGCTGGGATTGAAGTGAATTTGTTTTGAAATAGATTTCTTAGGTAGTCCAGTTCTCTATACCAGACACTCTGGGTATCCTGGTACTTGCATGTTGGAGTTGCCTCAAGAGTTTCTACCTTTTCTAGGGTCTGCCACCTCTACTTTCATGTTGCATATGCCTCAAGAGATGACACCTTTCGTTTCCAGTGTCTGTCACCTTTTCCATAGGTATAAAATTTTTGTGTTGAGGTAAGAGATAAGTAAACAAGAGCTACATTTTCCAATGCTAGCTTGCGTTGATCTAAGAGATAAGTAAATGGGAGTTGCATTTTCCAATGTAGCACTGTCTTCAYGGAAATAAGACATCAATATTTGTATCCAATCAAAAATCAAGAATTCTTTTTATAAATAATCAAAAATATTATGTTTTGTTAAAACTCTGGTAAAATTGCCAATATTGAAATAAATCAACGGAAACTAATACCCATTCAACACAAATATATGGCTACATACATCGCCTTTGACAATGATAAGAATGTATCTAGGTTCCATATAAGTTAACTTTTGGATATACAAGAATCTTGATAATATATATATATATATTTTTTAAATGATAAAGTATAAAATTTAATAAATTATTATAATGAAAACAATGTTTTTTTTTACATTCCCTTTGCAGATCCTTTAATAAAATGTAAATCTACCACATAGAGGGTTATAACTGAAATATTACTTGTTCTAGACTACTTAAGAGATATCCCATGCTCTCTTTGAATACAAAAACAACTTTGGACTCCTGCAAGGTGAGTTTTGGAGAACCTCGTACTCATTCAAATGTTTTTATTTATTTATTTAATTTTAGGAATGGTTTCATGCATTTACAGTTTCTCCAATTTGTGGCTTCTTTATGGGTTTTAAATAGGCTAGAAAATATTATTCCACTTCAAATCGGTTGTTCTTTGAGTGTGTAACATTTTCTATAGGTTTTTCCTCAAATATAGAAAAATTTCTAACGAATCTATAACTTTGATGACCCAAACTGTAATGACCCCATCGTTACGACAAAAAGCGTCATATAACATTTTTTTTTCCTTTTGCATTAGAAAATACACATCACACTTAATTAAAAACATCATCGACACATCAATCACATAAATTAACGAAACAATAATAATGCATTAATAATAAAAAACAACACAATGTCGACACATCATCACCCTGAACCACGACACACATATCAATGTATTAACACAATAATTAGAAACATCCCAACATCATTGCATTATACAATTAATGACGATGCAGAACATTACGAATCTTAAACGCTCAATGCATCTCATAAGGAAAATCATCAGAGACACTAGGATAACATAAGATAACATAACGAAACATAAGGATCATAAAGATAATCACAAGAATCACATATTATACTACCTGCCCAACCTACCCTGCAAGGTTAGGACTGTTGATTAAGGTTGGTTGTCATTGATGTCAACCCTTGAAGAAAGCCCCTTAGCATAAAGGTTTGGGTAATGGACCCAATATTGTTTGATGTAAATATGACTCATTATTGTTTTGTTATGGTTGATAAGAAGTAAATATGGATGAACTCCAAAGTGGTCCCCTTATGGTGAAAGCCCTCACGGGAAGATGCTTTGTGGAGTAAGAGAACCCATGATTGATTGTGGAATAATGAGATGAAGGAAAGTGAATTTGTCAGGAAAAATATCCTAGATGGATAGTTCTTGTAATGTCATTTCCGGTGGTATGTGGAACATCACATAATTCCTCACGGTTAGAGAGTTATGGCCATGAGAAGTTGGAGACCCCAGGTTTGGGTAATGGACCCAAGTTTGTTTGATGGGTAACGGTATGAGTTATGATATATTTTCAGATAATACTATTCTATACGCATAGTACATGTCATGCCATTTCTGGTGGT
>JASDQU010688036.1:3682-39141 GCA_032191745.1 Picea mariana
TGTTGATGATAAGGATAAGCGTAAACCACGATATCCATGTCTTATATGTGGTGATTATCACTACACGAAAGATTGTCCGAGACGAGCTGAAGTCACTAAGTTCCTTCAAGGGACCCCGAAACCTCCTACACCTGTCGTCTTGTCACAACCTTTCCCTTCTCAGCAGTAGGCCCAATTGGTCATTCATGACTAGCCCTCTCCTTCTACTACTTCATATGTCCTGATGTGCACGAGTGATTCAAAGAAAATTGACATTGCTATCGCCACTCAGGCCAAAGATTATTCTCCCTCCAAGGAGAAAGTTAATGATACACCACCTTCGTTGGTACAACCGACTCCCACGACTTCACCTCCCAATGATACTCTTCATCTCGAATGACTGAGCCTTGATACAATCCTCTACCCTCCTCCAAATGGAATTGTTTGAAAGTCTGCCTTCAACCCTCACGCGCGTGCTGCCCAAAACTACAACATTGTAGAAGATCTTGCGCAAGCACCCTCTACGATGTCATCTCTCAAAGTCCTTCAAATTTTCCCCACACAATGGAAAGAAATGTTAAAGGATATTGGTGGAATCGATCCCATGGATGCAAACTTTATAATCTTTGACCTAGAAGATCACATTCCAAGGCTACCTCCTCAACTAGCATTTCAAATACAAGTTGTCGTTGAAACAAAAAATATATGTTGAACCGTCATTAATGAGGGAGCCTCGACGTGTGTCATGTCTATCACTTGTTGGAGAGACATTGGTTCTCCTCCTCTTACTGAATCACACAACACTCTCAAGGTATTTAATGGCTCTAGCTTTAAACCCTACGGTGTTCTTCCTTCGTTGCCTATTACGTTAGAAGGCAAAACAGTCAATGTTGAAGTTGAGGTATTCGATGCACCTCTCGATTACAACCTCTTACTTGGCTGTAGCTGGATTGATTCCATGCACGTAGTTGTCTCCACACTTTTCTGTGTGTTACGTTTTCCACACCAAGGAAAAGTGGTTACTGTAGATCAACTAGCCTTCTTTAACTTTGATTCTCATACTAGCAACGTACCTTTCATTTCGAAAACACCTCCTGGGTATGAGAACATCGATGTGGGTCTTCTTAAAGATTCTACTTTAATGGGTACATTCCCAATCCCACCACCCAACCTTCCCCCTCCGTTTGTCACCTCAATCAACATGATTTCCATGTCTGGTCGAGAAACCCCTGCATCTCACGACCCGTGGATAATACCCGACCCTGGTGATTGTCTTCGCTATGGCGAACAAATGCCTTTGAGTCCGGTTGAATCCACCTATCAGGCCATTCAATCGACAACTCCTTCCACCCCCTCTATCGGTGATTCATATCCTAACTCATTTCACGTCATTTTTCCGATGAATGAGATGATTATGTTGGTTATGTCCATGGAAGATATCCCATGGGATGATGGGCATCATCGTTCCATCCTCTTCTTCGAACAACACACCATAGATAACTACCAACAGATTTCGAATCTGTCGACCATTGTTATCACCTCCTCGGTTCTCGTGTCTAACCACGACATCCTTTATCAAGGGAACTTGAGTAATACCTTACCCACTATTCCGATTGACATCTCTATTAAGCCCAGGATTGTCAAAAATGTTCATATAGGAGCCACTTGTTCCGATGATGAGGTCGTCACCTACAAAACTATTTTTCAAGAGTTCTGTGACATCTTCGCTTGGAGTTATGAAGAGATGTTGGGTATTGACCCTGATATCGTTCTACATGAGATCAAGACATACCCGAACGCTAAACCCGTTTAGCAGAGGCTTCGCCCAGTACACCCCGGTAAAGCCGCAGCTATTAAACTCAAAGTTGAAAAACTTCTCAAAGCCGGTTTTATTTATCCAGTGGATTTAACCAATTGCGTATCTAATCTCGTTCTAGTCAATAAAAAACAAGGCACCATCCACATTTGCGTTGATTATCGGGATATTAATAAAGCCTGTCCCAAAGACAACTTTCCAACCCCTTTCATTGACCAGATCATCGACAATTGCACCGGGAGTGAAATATTCTCATTAATGGACGGTTTCTCCGGCTATAATCAAATCAACATTTTACCCATGGATCAACATAAAGCCACTTTTATTTGTCCTTGGGGTACTTTCTCTTACCGAAAACTCCCTTTCGGTCTAAGGAACGTTGGCACGACTTTTCAGCGAGCCATGTCATATGCTTTCCATGATATAAAGCACATAGTACAACCATATCTTGATGATCTACTGGTGCATTCCATGCGTCACCAAGACCACCTGGCCCACCTCCGAGCCATTTTGCTTCACTGTCGCCACTACCATATACGTTGAAACCCACATAAATGTGTTTTTTGTGTGCAGTCCGACCAAATTTTGGGTATTGTTGTGTCACGTCAAGGAATTAGGGTGGATTCTCTGAAGGTTGAGGCCATTCTTAATTTACCTCCTCCTTCTACCTTACGCCATCTCCAAAGTTTGCAAGGGAAGGTAAACGTTTTGCATCGTTTCATCCCAAATTACGCTGAGTTAACATTGGGATTTAATCGATTGTTAAAAAATGGTTCTACATTCGTCTAGGATGAGCCTGCAAATAAATCCTTCGAAGCTTTAAAGCTTGCCCTTACACGTACACCACTACTTTTCCCACCGAATTACAGCTGAGATTATTTCCTTTACCTCGTCGCTTCGGAATCTACCATTGCTATGGTGTTAGTCCAAGAGGATGATTCGCACGATGAACATGTAATCTACTATTTGAGTCGGAGTCTCACGACTACCGAAGCCAAATATCTACATGTGGAAAAACTGGCCCTGACAGTCATTCAAGTTGTCCATCGTTTTCAACACTACATTCTATTATGCAAGACCACCGTCATTTTTGCTTGCAACCCTATGCAACACATTATTACACGCCAATTTCTAGGGGTAAAGTACTCCAAATGGATCGTCATCCTCCAAGAGTTCAACTTAGAGTTTGAATGCACTAAGTCAAACAAGTCCCTGGTCTTTGCCGAACCGATATGTGACCTTCCCTCCACCGAGATGGAAATGGTCTTTGCCACTACCCAAAAGATCTTGCGAGAAGGGTACTTCTGGTCGTCTTTATTTAAATATTGTATAACTGTTGTCCAGAAATGCCATTCTTGCCAAACATATAATAATAAGATAAGATCTCATCCCACTCCCTTACACCCTGTAGTTTCCATCGGACCTTTCGCTAAATGGTGTATCGATTTCATGACTTGTAACCCTCACTCGGTCGGGGGGCATGGATACATTATCATAGCCGTGGATTATTTCATGAAATGGGTCGAGGTGATGCCTACATTCGACAACACGGGAAAAACTGCAACCCTATTCATATTTAATCACATCATCACATGATTTGGAATCCCATAGTCTATTGTCACTGATCATGGTAGCAAGTTTCAAAACTTCATGATGTCTGAGCTTACAGAAAAGTTGGGTCTTCGACATGAAAAATCAACCCCCTACTATCCATAGGCCAATGGCCAAGTTGAAGCAATCAACAAGGTTCTCATCACTATGCTTCGACGGATTATAGGAATTCACAAAACGAGTTGGCACACGATGGTGTTCTCAGCATTATGGACCTATCGGACATCCATGAAGTCTTCCACAGAGTTTACACCCTTCCAATTAGTGTATGGTTTATAAGTTGTTCTACCGATTGAATGTGAGATACCGTCATTGAAACTAGTCGTTGAACTTCTCCCAAACACCTCTGCTAAATAAGAACGTCTGTTGTATCTTAAGCAATTGGACGAAGCCCGTCGTGATGCCACCCTAGTTATTGAAACCCAGAAGAAATGTGTCAAAGCCCAATATGACAAGCATGTCAAGCCACGCATTTTATTTGAGGGTGATCTAGTTCTCCTCTATGAACAAGATCATGATTTGCTAGGTGCCAAAAAATTTGAGGCTATGTGGCGAGGCCCTTACATCGTCAACTGAGTGTTGGAGAAGGGAGCTTACAAGTTAGTAGATTATGATGGAATTCCTTTGAGTGAACCCAGAAATGGGCTTTACTTGAAGAAGTACTATGCTTAGACAATCTTTGCATGAGTTCTTGTATTTTTACTGTATCATACTTTTTGTCTGCTACTTTTGTGTGATTTTTTCGTTATTTGGGTTCTACCCTCGTCTACTTACCTTGCATTGTGCTTGGTTTCTAGATGTCGAAGTCTTCTCTACCCCACTTTGACTTCGTCGATGGTGCTAGTCATAGCACTTAGAACCTAGCTTCTACTGCGTGGGCAATTTATGCACCTACCAATGAGCTTATCAGTCTACACGGTGTTTTCCTCGGTCGCGCAACCAATAATATTGTAGAGTATAGCGTACTCATCGAATTGTTGACCGATGCTATCTCACTTGGGATTCTTAGCCTGTTTATATGACTTGATTTACAACTAGTAGTGCTACAGTTAAGTAATGTCTATGCTATCCGGAGTCCTACTTTGCTACGAGTATATTTACGAATTCGCCTCTTGGAATGTTATTTTGATTATATTGAGTATCAACACATTCCTAGATGTCTAATTACATTAACTGATGCATTAGTTAATTATGTGTTAGACAGACATCTGAGAAATTTATAAATCCAATCACACATCACATGTATTATACAAAACAAAATAAGCCGGTAGAAGCCTCATGTGTATATATATATATATATATATATATATAACGACAAAAGATTGTTACAAAAAGATTGTTTTTCCATCTGAAGACCAAAATGTCAAAATCTAAAGCTCATGGCTTCTACAAAATGGCATCATGGATGCTTCTCACGGTAACACACTACAGCTCGTTCTACCCTATAGAGAAATCACCTCAAAGAGCCATACACACCTACAGTATGATGTTGGAAACGCCTCAGAACATCGCCAATAGACATGTCTGGGATGCCCACAGTCAGACCCTCCAGGTTCTGCTCGATTGTTTCATAGTCATCTGCATCCCATCCTGCCACCATAGTTGCTTCCCCTCGCCTCTGAATGGGGGATGTACACGGGGGCTGGAATGGCCCTACATCTGCATGATCAGAATGTTTTGATTAGTCTTTGGATCAGAAACAAAAAATATTTAATATTCTAAAAATCTACAAAAACATTATAAAAGGCAAAACATTTTTCTTACCTAGGTCCCCCCACTGAGAACCCTCTGGTAGCACCAAGTCAGGATCATTGCGGAAATCCAACCCAGCATATGCATAGTCATCAATCATCAAGATCTGGGGCTCCAGCAAATCAAAAAATGTATCATTATATTTAATAATGAGCCCTGCTACATGTCGGGACATGAGATCACACCACCGCTTCATCCGCGGATCTCGTGGTGCTAAGATGTTCCAATCTACTTGTAGGCATAGGTGAGGAACTCTTTCCAAGAAAAAAGATACCAAAATTGATCCATATCCAAACTATTTCAACTCCCCGTTCTTTCTCTTGGTAAGTTGGCCATTCATACTGCGTAAGAGGCCATCACACCAGTTGAATACACGAGGTTTGGTGCACTCAACAACATACTGGAAATAACTCTGTAAAGCCATGTGTGGGGATGCGCTCCTAGCCATCTGTGCAATAGTGAAGAGAATGGTTCTAAGGGTTAGATAACAAACGCCTCTGATAGCCACTTTACCCTTGCGTCGCTCGTCCTCAGGGTCATAATAGAGACTAATGTACTCACTCATTGGCAAACCACCATCTTGACCCCCTGTCAAGGTCACTTGCGCCCCACAATGGGATAGCCCCATCAGAAATTAAATATCTTCGATATCCAGAGATATCACATGGACACCCACATGAAATACTTGCTGGTCCACATCCCACATACGGACCAGATATTCCAATAGTCTCAGGTGGGCTCTCATGCCCTGGATCTTGAAGAATTTTAATAAGCCACACTGTCGTAGGGCATTGATGGTAGACGGATCATTCAAGGCCATAGCATCGTTGTCTTCATTCTCTCTTTCTCGCCACTCCAACATCTTTGCAAATCAAAACACCTGCACAAAGATAAAAGAAAGAGTTTAGCACCTTCAATCATCAATTTTTGGGATTCATTTCGGAAAAAACACATGCGCAGTTTTGGGTGTTTTGGCCGCCGCAACTGGGCTTTAATTATAGAGCATGGTTTCTGTGGGTGAACCATTGGGTGCCTGTGGAAATCCTTGATTTCCACAGGCCCTGATATGGGGCACCTGTAGCGGCCCCAGCGCACGCCTATGGCCCAAAAAATCATCCAAAATTCCATCCTTTAACCAATTAAATTGAATTCTAAACCACTGAAAAATAAGGAGACGAGGTACTTACCGTTTTCATGCAAACCGTTTGCCGAATGATCACCTGATCTCCCCGCAATCAATCGCCGAAATATGAGGTGAAAATGACCTTCTAGACAAGTTTTGGATGAAATACAAATGGAATGGTGAAAATGAGTTCTCAACCCCTATTTATCTCATTTTTTACTTTTTCTTAAAATATTTTGTATCATTTAAATATATTTTCTTGAAAACCTAATAGTCTAATGGTCATGTGAGTTTGTTATGTCTCGCAAATGAGAATATTGGGGTTCTGAACAATGAAATATGGACACTTTTTGCAATTTATTTTTCTTTTTGTCGCGTGTACAATTATTTTTTTTAGGGTTTTTACAAAAACCTCGAGCTTAGTCTTTGTTCGTTCTTATGCTCGAAAATCAATGAGAACATATCTGAGTATACTTTTGTCATATTTTTGTACTCGTCAATGGTAACAAGAAAATAATGAAACTTAAGGAGTAACCTTTAAGCTCTTTTCACACTCCATAAAAATGAAAATATTGCCGAGCGACCTTGTTCTTTTCACTCTCGTAAAAGTATTTGAAGAAAACGTTTGATGGGCGATAGTTTATCACTTTTTCGATCCTATAGAACTATTTTACGAAAAAGGAACTGGGAGAGTTCTCTTTAAGTGTTTTTCAGACTCTCAAAACATGAAAAACCTCCAAGTTTTCTATCTTTGGACTCGTTAAACAAACATTGAAAGACCCACATGGGACCGAACCACTCCTTCTTAGGGTTCATTAAACATACTCTGAGGGACTCGTCCGAAGAATGAGCTTACATCAACAAGCATATGTTATCCTCCTCAAGATTGAGTAAAAATAAAGAGGTACTCTCCATAAATGGTGGGGGGGAATTTGGGAAAGAGATGTGTCTTTGTATTTGTGTTAGTGGAAGTAAGCATCACTCTTGAACATGGCACCCCCTTCATCTTTTGAATTCGGGTTGGGAAATCCATTTGTCTCTCATCTGATTTTATGCAAGTTCATATATTGGGTCGTCTTTGAGTCAATGCTACCAAGACCAGTGTCATTCCATTCATATGTTCAAGAGAAGTTCAACCCAGCCTTCTTTTGAGTCGGCCATCTGAAATTGCCAATTCCTACCATGTCGGCCTTCCTTGTGTTAGTTACAAATCATGTTTGTACTTTCCTCTACCTTAAATCTATTACTTATTTCATGTCATTGATGGGGGATACGTCAAGGCCCTCTTGTGATGAGTCTGTTCCTGTCGACTTCAAATCATTATCCAAGAACCAGACTTAGAAATCATTTGGTACCTTAGAGCCTACATGCCTCAATGGCAGGTTTCTTCGCTTTCGACCACGGATTCACATCATTGATCCCTGATCGAGATATTACATCGAGTGTTCAAATTCAACTCATTTATTCACACTTGTTGGGTTGTACTAGTGTACCTTGGGAGTCATTGACATCAATGGTGATTTCCCTCGCACTTGTTAACGGTTTTCAATAATGACCGGTAATCAAGTGGTTTCTAACCATGTTCAACTTCAACACTTATAATCACATGGCTATATTCATACTAACAATTGATAGGATTGAAGACCCTAGACCTCATCATTCTTGATCCAGGTTGTGATGAAGTATTTTTGATTTGAACTTGCACATAGATCCACTTTGTATGACTCATGGCTATGTCTGCATTTGAGTTTTTCAATACATAGATCCATAGTGTATTCCTGGTGGCTATGTAGAATCTTGATGACATGGATCCACGGTGTATAACAGGTGGCCATGACTTGTATTTATGATTCCGATCATCTACAATACGAACATGGGAATGCCTACCTCAGACATGGTATAATTTTATGCAAATGCTTGTTTGTTCGCAGGTTTCCGATTGATGCGCTCCTTGTTCCCGACACACACATGCATTTTTACAAAGTATTTCGGTTGTCATGAGTTCCAGCCTCATACTTTGGGGGGCATTCTGTTACATCTAATTTTGGTCACCCTGATGATTATTTCACAAGCATGTGTTCAAGCTCCCAAAATGACTTTTTTCCTGAGAAAAGCAACTTCTTTCCTCCTCTACAAGACTACTTTTTGGAAAGGGTCTGTAGGCTGCACATATTACACAGTGCAAAAATCCATGATTTCTGCAGGCTTCACTATAGGTGGCCCACGGGGTTTTCGCAGGCTTCTCTATAGGCAGGGTACGACGGCCTTCCAAAGCTTAAAGGAGAAATATGTTTCACGAAGTTTCTAGAAGGGTAATCTTCTAGAATGTGAGGTGGCGTTTGTATGGTTGCGATCCTACTGGTTTCTCTGATTTGGTCGGATCATCCTAATCCCTTTAACCACTTCAACTTCTCCTATATAATCATGGAATTCTCATGGAAAAGGTTAAGCAAGATTAAGAAGAGAATTGATGAGAGAATAGGCTGAAGGTTGTGTGAAGGATCCTGTTTTAAGAGATGCTTGAGATTTCCATTGGTTCATCAAGCTTTTGTGGATCTTCTTCATACAAATTTCGGAGCAAGTGCATGTGTGTGTTGGAATGAAGGACCATCGAAAGGGAACTTACGACATCAAAGCATCTAGTTGTATCTTCTACTTTCCATTAATATAATACGGTGGCACGTCTCTTTCCCATAAAATGACTAGTGTTTTATTACATGATTCCTTGATCACATGTTTAGGTTGCTATTGAATTATACTATTGCTTCTTTCATGTTCGTTGGCTTGTGTTGTTACAGATCTTATCTCGCAGGAACACCGAAGTGAAGCAGGAACAACAAAGATATAAGGAAGTGATTCATAAGGTATGTCATCTATTCCTCTTTTGGTAGTAAATTCAATGATCACAACTTAGGGAAAGTGTCTTGTTCTGTCTCGTTTTGTTCTAGATCCAGGTGGATATAGGGGGATTAGTTCATGTCCACATCTACCAATTTACCCAATAGCACCCACCACCTTCACACTTATTTAAAAGTATGCAATGACCAATTTTTAATGCTAACAGTTCATCATGCAACAACCGTACAGACTATCATTAAAAAGAAAAAGGCTCGACGAGACAGTCACATTGACTGTCGCTACAGAACTTGCTGAGAAACATGAAGAAAATATTTTTCCATGTAATGGGATATCTATTACAAATTTCAATATATTAGTGAAAACAAGTTCGGCCTACCATTTCCCTATTCCATACTTAAGCAACTTTTTCGATTGTGGGTTCCCAGATAGGCGGGCTCATGATTGTGCTTCCATTGTTCCATGACCTACAAACAGTACCCAAAGTTCCATGATATACAAATTGACCTCTGGACTGTCCCATCATGCCCTATTCCATGTTATGCATTTTTCACTAAAAAAGTTACAAGACATACAATTTGACCCTCAGGCCCTCACCTCTAATGTTGGTACCTTGTAACCCTATTTTGAAGCTTGCTCGACCGCTTTCAATAATTATCCACTCCTTAATTTCTCTTTCTCATCCCCGCGACCTTTGTATTTCTTTCTAAATATGCAATTACTAACCTTTGATGCTAACAGCTCATCATGCAGGAACTGTCAACATTGTCATTAATGAGTGAAACGCTCGAGGAGATGTCCCATTAATACGCATTAAACCAAGATCTGCAGAGAGTTATATTATCCCTTTCGATTATTCATCTTAAACAACATGGACTGTCTTTCGCGGGTCGTCTCATTGGCGAATTCATGAAATCTCCAATCCTTAATTGTTCTTCATCGTACCCACCATCTTCGCACTTGTAGGTATGAAATTACTAGTCTTTAATGATAATAGCGCACCATGCAAAAGTCGTCAAGATTGTCATTAATGAGCGAAAGGCTCGAGGAGATCTCCCATTCACATGCATTGGACCAAGATTTGCAGAGGGTTATATTATCCCTTCCAACTCTTCATTTAAAACATCATTTGGAGAAAACAAATGTTCTCCTAAACTTATGGCAACAACTCAACAATAGTTCTGTGGAGATACAATGAATATATTCGGATGTGGGGACCAGAACTTCCAGTGTTCCAGGGAATATTATTACTATTCATCTCGTTCCACCCAGAAAGAATTGATTTGGACCTTTGGAATCACTCGTGTAGGCTGCATCCCTGAGGTTTTTGACTGTAAGGAGGTGGTCTCTTGGTGCGCTGAAAAATATATTTCAATCCAAAGAATTATTCCACTGCGCGACCATTCTCTTGTTTCTTTGTCACCTCAGGTCTTCCGCAAGATGTTAAAATTGTTAGAGCCATCATTGACCTTCATAGGACAAGACTGCAAATAGTTCCTAGAAAAACATGATAATGGGTTGGACGTCTTACCCGAGTTCCTCGAAGACCCAACATCAGTTCCTAAATATATCACAAAGTTTCATGTCATTTCCTTTAGAAATTCATTCCGGGAAATCACTTGGTTGTTTACAAGAATAACAGGACAAGAATCCACATCAAGCATTTCTCGCATAGTTCTTTATATTTTGTATTTCACAGTCAAGGAACAATCCATTTTTTATTGGGGGAAACTAATTTCCATTGAAATTTGTTCCCAATTGTCATGATTCAAAGAAGAGAATAAATTTTATATGTCATCCTACTTGATTTTCGTGATAGCACATTGATGTCTGTTTCCAAAACTGTCTCTGTCCAAGAAGATAAACTATGAATTCGACTGAGTAACATTCTGGTACCAGGGCTTGTGGAGGCACAAGGCCTCCCACTGTTTGTATGGGGTTTTTAATGACTTTGTCTAGGTTTTCAAAGATTTATTGTTAGGAAAGGATGCTCCCCGGATGTCTGGTCAGGAAACCAAGTTTTTGGACAGGAAGGGGACACTTGAACAAAAGGAAAATTACAGTGTAATAATGATTTTTCGCTCCAAGGAAAATCCTACTTTCCTTCCATGTCACATCATGGACAAGATGTTTGTTACAGAAATAGCAAGGCAATACAACTATTGGTTTCATTTTTTCTATGACAAGAGAAAAAAATAGTTAATTCCTCTGCCCTGGAAAGTCAGGCACGTCATGTTCATAAACGTCAACAAGATTAACAAATTCGCAGGCAATTTCAAGAACTTAAACCTAAAATATGTTGAAAGGCTAAGAGGGTTCAACCCTAATGGGATTTTTCGAGAACATTTACTAGCAGTTGGCTTTAGCATATCTTTTATCCATACATGCCTGATCGAAGACAGAGACAGTGACGAAAACCCTCCTGCTCCTGACGATGGCGATGTAGAGACATTGAAAAGTGCAACTTAATTGTACAGACAAGTGGGAAAAGGCTCTGGAGAGAAGTGTCCATCTCTCGACCAGCACTCCCAATAGAATGACATCATGGAGAATTGCTTCAATGGCTCACTCCAGTAATAAAGAAACCCAAAAATATTCAAATGGAGGAAGAGATAAGAACCCTCCTCGCGGAAAAATTTATAGTTCTCACAAGCTTCCTGTGACGAAGAAGAGAAAAACAATTTTAGGGAAAGTGGAAGAGCCCGACACTAAAAGTGAGAACATGCAACTTGAAACTATTGTGGATGATGTGTTCTGCAAAGTTGATCCAACCACGAACGTGATGCACCATAGTTCGCCAATGGAAATAGCTGACATCAGCATTTTTGATGAAGATGAATCCTTTGTATTCCAAAGCGTTGTTTTTAACAACGAATATAAAAATTTAATTATTGAAAAGAGAGATGTAACAAATAAGAAAGGAAAATCTCGTTCAGAGATTGACCTTAGAAAAATGCAACCATCCCAAATCTCTTGATTTCACCACTCAACCGCAGATTCTCTTGATGATTCCATTGGAGGAATTGAAGCAGAGAGTGCCAGACTGAATGGCCAAATCAAGGAATTGGAGGAGACTTTGATTCCTACCCCATTGTTTCCAATCCTTTAGCAAAAACCGTGCCTGCCACCCCTGCAGCCAAGTTAAAAGGATCCTCTAGCCTCCTCACATACTATAGAGGCTATGTAGAGAAGAATATCAATAAATGAATGGAGCTAATTATTGAATCCTGTGAAACATCACAAAATATAGCTTCCTTTTGAACGAGGGAAAATGATTTGCACAAACATTTGCAAGTGAATTTAAAAAATGAAGAATGTTTCTATCTACAAATGATGATCCCTTTTGGCAACCATGTCATCAACATATCAGATCTAAAAATAAGACAAGAGGATCTCCCCTCCCCAAACCAGATCAAACAATTAAAAGGATGCTAGAAAGAGAAATTTAAGAACCTACACCTCATTGTCGAATCATGTGAACATGCCATATCATAGAAAGAAGAAATATTCAAAAACCTGACCCAAATAGACTTAGCCGGAAGTACCAACGAGGCTCAAGACCCAAAATTAATCCTCAACTCCTTGTCCTTAACCAAGAAAGCCTTCGATGAACAAGTTGATATTTTAAATGGGTTGTCTTTAGAAACGTTTTACGACATCCTTGAATATGGTCAAGATGACGTCAAGAACTAGCTAGTGGACTATTCAGCACACAATGAAGAAATTGAACAGGCTCTGCATAGTATTTCTATCGATCTAAGGAAATTAGAAAATGAGTTTTTCAACATAGAAATATGGGATGAAATTAACGTGGCCCCCATGAGAAGCTACATTGAAGAATGGCTCCAAAGGAGAATGGACAAGCTCACCGATGAAGGGCAACAACCGGTTGGCATGATTCCAGTGGTTGTTAACAAGAGCAACAAAAAGGCATCGAATTCATAGTAAGTCTATACTAATCACATATTTATATTGATCACATCTTTCTTTATTTATCAATCCAGTTATTCTACCTCTTTAAATAGAAATCTCTAACCAAATACTCATAACTTCCAATTTCTTCTTTTCAGGTCTTCCTCTCTACCGTCGCGCACTTCTTCTTTCTACAATACTATTTCTTGTACTTATTTATTTTATGGTCCGCGGGATCCCCAATCCCAGTCTATATGAGAAATGTATTTAAATTTCCATAAATATGTAACGGATTCCATAAATATGTAACATACATTATTAATTTTTGATAAATTTCAAAGAAAACTAATTCGGGAACAATTTCGACAGTGCCTTGTGGGATGCTTTAGGAATGCTAATTTTTTTTCTTCAACTATGTTGGATGCCAAGAAATTGTGTTTATTATATTTGAATTTTTAATGCGTGTGATTCCTGGTCCTTTTTTCCAGGAACCTTTATTTAAAATAAAAACTACTGCTATCCTTTTTTATTGCTCCAAGTCATTACAACAAAAATTTTCGAAGTCCCATATTTGAACTATACACACCCCAGGAAAAACATTTATGATTAACTAATTCAGGAGGTTCTTCGGGGGTCATCTACCATTCTGATGTCTTATGGCTGGCATGTGACACACATGTACTTCAAGCTACTTCCCACGTGTCTTTGTTGCTTTGGGCTTCTATTTCTCCCTCAGTCCCACCATAACAGTGCATTTATTCCCATTCCAAGATGGAAGGGACTACGCTGCCATGCAACACTTGTTATACATAGAACCTCAAGAAAGGTTTACCTCAATAATCTTTACTTTCTTAAAACCAATATATAATATTGTAATTACTTATTATACATAGAGTCTTAAGAAAGTTTCACCTCAAGAATCTTTTCTTACCTCTAAAACCAATAGTTGATATTATAAGAATTTCAAACTTTAAAATTGTATCTAAACATAACCACATTTATCCCATATAGTGACATAAATGATATTTTTCATTATTTACATTTAGTCACAAATCCAATAGTTATGTCATTGCTCTATCAAAAAGTGAAGCACCAGGCCCTCCATTACACTTTACTTCCCTATAATTTTCACTTACTGTAATTTTACTCAGAGGTGGGATTCCATGGAATGGAATTCCACTTTGTCTACATGTTCAAGAAGATCGAGTGCTCCATTAGGGAGATGCAATGCCTCTTTGGAGATATTATCAGCCATCGAGTTTAATTCTCTAAAAATGTGTTGAAAAGACAAACATGGATGTAATGGGAGAGATTCAAGTTTAGGACTGTACCAACTCTACACCTCATAGGAAGTCCTTGATTAGCTCTATCAAAGAAGCCCCATGGAACTCCATGGTCGATGTTTTTCATGATGGTGATGTGTGTCTTATTTTGTTACTTCTTCACCTAAAATTCCCTAGCAATATTGGTGATCTAGACAACACATGATTTCAGCAGGATATGTTTATCCTTAAAAATAAGGCAGTTGTGCACCCACCAGATTGAATTGACTAAAATACATGGAAGAGATTCCAGGTGGTTCAAACTTTTGTTTTCCAGACACATTTTTAGGTTATCTTCCAAGTTGTAATGGGTCCATTGAATGGGGGAGTTTAAGTCTTTTGAAATTAAAAATACCACCTAAGTCGAATAATTGCAACATGTAAAAAGGTGAGAGGAGGTCTCTTCTGCCTTAAAACATAGCACAAATATACTAGGTCCTTTCCAACCTCATCTCACACCAATTTCCCAAGAAAGTAACTTATTATTTAGAGCTAACCACATGGTGATATTTTTCTGCAATGGGGTGTGTAGTTTTCATAAGGTTCTCCACCATCAATGTGTTAGACTGTGAGTCCCTAGACAATCAAAACTTCTAAGACCACATTGATATGAGTTGTAAACCATTGATGAGTTTTCATTGAAATATAGATTTGGTCGATCTATGTACTATAAATTCATATCATCAAAACAATACAATGGGCATCAAAATGGATTAAATCCATTTTCTCCATTTCTTGTCTCATTTTGTTTGTGCTCAATTCTTAACATGGTATCAAATCCATGGTTGAAGAAAGGTTGATAATATCATAGATTCCTTGAGTCCTAAGGGACCTGATAATACCATCATAGTTTGTGAGATGTTGCAGATGTGATTTTATTTCAACATGAATTCATGGCAGTGTTCCATGGAAGGCCATTGAAGAGGAAAGGATTTTGAAGGGATGCAGAATACACCAATTAAATCACTTCCTTGAAGGTGATGATTATTTTTATTTCCAGTAGATTTAATTGGGCATTGTTTTTTAATGTATCTTGGGAAATATTTTACAAGTGAGATTTCATGGTAAAAGAGAGAGCATGGAAGACAGAGTGTAAGATATTTCTCATTGGTTTATAATGATAAAATTTGTTCAAACAAGAAGAGTCCACAATCAAGTGAAGCCTCACTACCTAACTAATTTTCCACAGAAAATTACTATTGGTTCTTCTCCTATAGTTGACCCTACAATAGCTACCTCTATCTAGTCAAGTGGCTAGCAGTGATACTACCCTGGGCCCTGTGACAAGTGGCTTGGTTTTCCCTCTTCCCAGACAAGTTGGTACTACAATGATAGTCACACAAACTATTCAACCTCATGCTAGGGGGAGAATTAAAGCTGGGGAGAAACCTCAGCTATGGCGAAATATTCATCTTGGGGGAAACAACTAGCTTGGGGGAAACAACCAAGTTGGGGGAAATCCATTACTAGAAACCATCCACAAGCCTAGGAAAAAGTTGCTCTATCAGGCCCCTCCATCACAACTACTACAGGCCTTTATACTGAACTACCATATTCGAGAGTTGCAAACACTCCATGGGGTCAACCTAATTCAACGGGCATCCCTATGCAAGGATATTTACCCACTGAACCAGTGAACCCCGTGTTTCCTACTCCATAACCTTCTCAACCACAATATATGGTAGGACCATCAGGTTTTACCATGCCATCACAACCATTATATCGTCCTACTGGTATATTGATGCCATATCAATACTACAAGTATTTGCAAGACAACCAACAACTTCCCTTTTCAGCTACATTAGATATTTTTGATTTGTTGTATTTGACTAATGACCCCATACAACATGCCCCATTACGGCCATCGATTTCTTCCAAACTCCCCTCTAATATCCCAAAGTTCAATGGGAAGCCTGGAGAATATCCCAACAATCATGTAATGACCTTCCATTTTTGGTGTTCTTCCAACTCCTTGATGGATGATTCCATTCGCTTAATACTTTTCCAGAAAAGTTTCATAGGTTCGACAACCAAATGGTATATCGAGCCACCATGATACTCCTTTGATGAATTTAACTCTGTCACCATGGAATTTTTGAACCATTTCCAACTTCCAATCTAGTATGATACTGGTACCCAGCTTCTAACCTCACTTAGGTAATCCACCTCCACCCACATATATGATCACATTCATGAATGGAGGTGGTGGTGATGGTTGATTAAAGTTGCAATCTCAGACCAACTCTTGGAAGATTGGTTCACCAAGTCACTCTTACTATCCATTGCTAGAAATGTTTCCATGGGAGGTGCTATCATCGAAGAGAAAGAAATCAGTCATGCTCAATATTTGGACCTAGTGTACTCCCAGTCCAACACACTTTATGATATGATTTCTAATTCTTCCCATCCGGCAGATGATCCTTCTATACCAACCCCAGAATCTTATGTCGATGGCATGATAGGTTCCATAAAAGTGCATTCTTCCACCCAATCGACTGGGAAACAAGACCACCTAGCCTCCACCCCAGTCTCATCATAGAATGTTATGAATATCAAATCTATTCCATCTCCTGCATGATCCTCCGAGGTGAATGCGGTTCAATCCGCTTCATCTCAACAACTTTGAGGTAAGAATAAAAGTAAAGGTAACTCCAAAAAATATTCTAACCAATAGGGGAATCCAAAACCCTAAGCAACTGTTGAAAACAATCCAAAAAGAAAGGAAAATTTTCCATTCCTTATTTGCAGAGAAGATCATTATACAAAGGACTATCCCCATCATGAGGAAGTCACAAAATTTTTAAAAGGAACCTCCCAACCCTCAGTTTTAACCAACCCTTTCCCACCACAGTAGCAACAAATGGTTGTCCAAAATCCTGCCCCTCCACAAGGAGGCAACACGAGTCATTCTCCAAATGGGGATGGTTCCACAATCTCCCATGTCCTTATATGTGACGAGACGATTAGTCTAACAACTAGATCCAAGACACATGACACCCTTCCAGAAAACACTACCAATGGAGGTGCTACTGATAATCCCTCCACTTCCACTGCTCCTCCACCTTCTGGCCCTCTTCAAATAGAGAAGCCTATTTTGACTTAGTGTTGTGCCCTCCTAAGTGCACAATTTGAATATTGACTTTTAATTCATGTGTGAGTGCTACCTAAAACTACAACATTGTTGAATATTTGGCATAGGAACCTTGTGTTATGTCGACACTCAAAGTTCTACAGAATTTTCCTAGTCAACATAGAACCATGTTGTCAGCTATTGGAATGGTGGACCCAGCGACACCTAAAATTATTATGTTTAACCTGGAATATTTAAAAACAAAGCTCTCCCACCACCTGGTGTTCCAAATTCACACAATCGTTTGTGGGAATAATATCCATCATACTATTTTGGATGAAGGAACCTCAACTTGTGTCATGTATTTATCTTTTTAGAGGGCCATTGGCTCTCCTGAACTCAACCAATCTCCCACTACCCTCAAATATTTTGATGGACGTGACTTCAAACCTTATGAATTAACACTCTTTAGTCATGGAATTGGGTGGGGGGGACCATTTCTATTGACGTAGAAGTGGTCGATGTAAACCTGGACTATAACTTGTTTCTTGGTCGCAGTTGGTTTTATGCAATGACCATTGTCGCATCTTCAATCTTTCAGATCTTGTAATTCCCTCACCAAGGGAAAATTGTGACTATCAACCAACTTGATTACTGCACACTGGATGTTTGTAACAACACTGCTAATAATATCCCTTTATTGGGACATTCCAATATTGAGTATGAGAGTGCGGGGGTCAGTCTCCTCAAGGATTCCTCGCTCATGGGAATTTTTCCCTTTCCTTCCCCTGATCCCCCACATCTAGTTGCCATGATCAAAATTCTTTCAACTACAGTGCAACAATCCCTTGAATCTTTTGATCCTTGGGTAATACCTAGCCCATATGAACTTGAATCACTAGGTGACACAATGCCACCTAGTATAGTATAGGATTTATATGATGCGATTCAATATTCCTCTTACCTATTGTATTATGATGACCAACATCTCATGGCATCAAATCCCCACTCTCTTCCATATTGGCTATAATCCTCTCTGCCCTCTTTTTATTATCTCGTATGAACTTTCCCATCAGATGAGTCCATAATGGAGATTATGAGCCTCGAAGAGTCACCTTGGGAATATTATCATCATCGGTCATCTTTCCTCCCACATATGGATATGGTAGAGAATAACATTAATTCCATTGTTCCAAAGGATATTGTCACAAACCCTTCATCCCCCATTCTTACTTAGGACATTGTAACTTAAGGGAATTTAGGGAACATCACACCTACCATTTCTATTGACATGTCAGTGAAACATGGTATCGTGGAACATATTCAACTTGGCCAAAATTGCTCAACTGAAGAGATTAAAGCCTATACAGCCTTGTTTAAATAAGTTTGTGATGTTTTCACTTGGAGCTATGAATAAATGCAAGGTGTTTATCCCTCCATTATTGTTCATGAGATCAAAACCTACATAGGAGCCAAATCTGTCCAGCAGAAACTTCACCCAGTGCACCCCTGAAAGACTGCGACCATTAAGGAAAAAGTCGAAAAAATCTTGAAAGCTAGGTTTATTTACGTTATACCATTCAAAGAATGGGTGTCCAATAACATTCCAGTTATGAAAAAATAGGGGACTATGAGAGTTTGTGTCAATTACAGTTACCTTAACAAGGCTTGTCCTAAAGACAATTATCCTACTCCCTTTATTGACCAAATCATTGATAATTGTACCAAAAGTGTCATCTTTTCATTTATGGAAGGTTTTTCTGGCCACAATCAGATCGATATACTCCCGTACGACCAACACAAGATGAACTTTATATGCCTTTGGGAGACCTTTTCTTATTGCAAACTACCTTTTGGCCTTAAAAATGTTGGGGCCACCTTCCAGCTAGCCATGTTGTATGTCTTTCATGATATCAAGCATATTTTGGATCCTTACCTCGATGATTTACCTTCCCATTTAGCTCATCGAGAGGATCATATTAAGAATCTTAGAGCCATTTTTCTTTGATGTCGCAACTATAATATTTTCTTGAATCTGCACAAGTGCATTTTTTGTGTTGAAGCTAGAAGACTCATGGGATTCATTGTCTCCAAAGATGGGCTTTGATTTGATCCCTTAAAGGTTGAGGCTATATTATCCTTACATCTTCCAACAACCCTACACCAACTTCAAAGTTTGAAAGGAAAGGAAAACTTATTGTGTTGTTTCATCCATAATTATGCAAAGGTTACAACAAGATTTATGCATTTGTTGAAAAAGGATGTCCCTTTCATTTGGGATGACCAAGCCCAATTATCATTTGATGCTCTCAAACACTCATCGACTCATACTCCATTACTCCATCCCCCCAATTACATGCAATATTATATCCTTTACCTTGCCACATCTACCTCCACAATTGGAATGGTTTTGGTTCAGGAGGATGATGATGGCTATGAACATGTGATTTATTACATAAGCAAGAACCTCATAGGCCCTAAAAAATATGATATTCGCATGTTGAGAAGTTGACGTTGGTACCTGTTATTTTTAAATGATTTCGACATTACATTTTTCTTTGCAAGACCACCATAATAGCATATTCCAACCCTATGTACCATATATTGACTCGTCAAGTACTAGGGGGTAAATATTCACGATGGATCATTATTCTCCAAGAATTTGATCTAGAATTTTCCAAATACAAATCAAAGAAATCATTGGTTTTCACCGAGCTTATGTCTGACCTTCCCCGTACTAATGAAGAAATTGAGCCCATCGACTATCTTCTTGATGAGTCGTTCTTTCTCACTATCATGTCTAACCCATGGTATGGAGACATCACTTTGTATCTCCAAACCCAACACTTTCATCCCAATCTATCTCGTGAATATCGTCATCACATTCACCATCATGTGAAACACTACCCCATCGTTGGTGACACTTTGTATCTTCACGGTATCAACTCTATATTACGATGATGTTTAACTCTCAAGGAAGTTGAACATGTTCTTAATGACTGCCACTCTGGAGCATGTGGCAATCATCTTTCTGGGATGGCTACAACCCAGAAAATTTTGTGTGCGGGATATTTTTGGCCCTCGATCTTCCAAGATTGTATAAGAGTCATTAAGAAATTCCCTCCTTGTCAAGTTTTTCATCCCAAAACATGTTCTACTCCCTCTCCACTTCATCCAGTATTTTTCTTCGACCTTTTTTCAAAATGGGGCATCGAATTTATGCAATGTAATCCTACCTCGGTCGGGAAGCATGATTATATTATAGTCGTAGTCGACTATTTTACAAATGGGCCACATCTATGCCTACATTCATGAATGATAGAAAAATTGTTGCCTTATTCATATTCAACCATATTATCACCAGATTCAGAGTCCCGCAAGCCATCATTATTGATCATGGCTCACACTTTTGAAACCATATGATGGTTGAGTTAAGCGCCAAGCTGGGGTTTCTCCATGAGAATTCATCCACATATTACCCCCAAGCAAATGAACAAGTAGAGGCCATTAATAAGGTATTGAAAACCATGATCCAATAGATGGTGGGGGCAAAAAAATCAAAATGGAACTTGAAACTTTTCTCAACACTCTTGGCTTATAAGACTTCAGTAAAAACTTCCACTGGGTTTACACCATTTCAATTGGTTTATGGCCTAGAGATAGTACTACCTATTGAATATGAAATTCCATCACTTAAACTAGCCATTGAACTCATGCCAAACACCTCTACCAAGGAAGAATGGTTCTTGTACTTGAAAAAACTCAATGAGACTCGTTGTGATGCTACTCTCACCAATGAGACACATAAAAAGTGCATCAAGACACAATACAACAAATCCATTCAACCTCATGTATTTGATGAAGGTGACCTAGTTTTAGTCTATGACCAAGACCACAATAAGTTGGGGGCAGGTAAGTTTGAACCCATGTGGCACAACCCTTACATTGTAAAAAGATCACTATAAAAGGGTGCTTATGAGTTGATTGATTATGATGGAACTACATTGAAAGAGCCTCGGAATGGGTTCTACCTGAAAGATTACTATGCTTAGGGTCATCTTGCATTCATGTTTTGTACATTATTGTACCATAGATTTGGTATGTTTTTTGTTGTGGTGTGATTTTTATTTTGCATGTAAGGTTTTATTTCACGTATGGCCACTCATCCCACTTTATGCTTGAACACACAGATATCAGAAACATTTTATGTATTCTTTATATTTGTAGACGGTGCTAGTCGACGTACCTAGAACCTTGCTTAGTCGACGTACCTAGAACCTTGCTTCTGCAGCTTGTGAAGTCATTTCCCACACTGACGAGTTAGTGAGATTGGGAGGAGTTTTCCTTGGCCCTGCGAAAAAAAACATCACAGAATATCATGCCATAATTGGACTTTTGACCGAGGCTTCCTCTTTTGGCATATCTCACATGATTTATAGTCTCAACTCTCAACTCATGGTCTTTCAACTGGATCACATTTATTCCATCAGTGATCCTATATTGCTTCATATATACCTAAGGGTTTTCCTCCTTGAAATATCATTCAATTACATTCTATATCGACATATACAAAGGGAGTTTAACACAGGGACTGATTCACTTACGAATTTCATGTTAGTCTGGCATCTAGCACATAGATAAAATCACAAAGCATATAAAAGTGCCAAAACAAAAACCATAATTTGATTAAACACTTAGGAACAAGCAGCCAAAATAAAACCCATATCTATATCTCTCTCTCTCTCTCTCTCTCTCTCTCTCTCTATATATATATATATATATATATATATATATAGACACACACACACACTCAATAGCAAGAGTTTTTCAACATCATAAGTCTAAAAAGTACATCGGGGCAAAAATCGGGCCACATTGCCCATACGTCATATACATATCGAAAAAGTAGAAAAATACAAGAACATGAGACTCTACTCATCGTCTTGTGGCACATTGTGCTCATGGTAACATATGACTACTCGGGCCACTCATCGTAAGAAATGACTAATTCCCATAGGCACCCCCACTGTGTGCCTCTAGAGATGGAAACAAATCTCCCACATCCACATTGCAGGGACACAAATGATGAGCCGCCTCAAGTTCCTTTCCATGTCATGAAGCCATCTAGCATTGAATTCCTCCATATGATGTGCCTCTCTGTGTTGACGTATTGGTGACATACCTATTGTCCGTGTTGCTCCCTGATCTATGAAACAAAAAAAAAAAAACATGCCTAGTTCCCATTTTTACAACAACAAAAAATATATATTAAAAATTCAAAACGAAAATGTTACAAGGTCACATTTTTCGAAGGCATATGTATCACGCCCCACCATTCTCCCTCGGGAAGCACTAGATCTATGTCACCTCTGAAAACTATCTTGTCATACGGGAATTCCTCAATCATAGGGATCTGGTCTCACCATCATGCAAAGAATCCAACATCAAATGAGAAAATATGGGGACAACCCCCTAACTAGGACATAAGATTGGTCCATCGCTCCATTCGTGGCTCAGACAGAGATCACATGGGCATTTCTATCTGTGGGTGCATCAAAGGCACCCTCTCTAAGAAGAATGATACCAAAATGGATCCATATACAAACTATTTCTACATCCTTGTCTTGATTTTTTTGATTTGATCTTTCATATTCACCAACAAAACCCCATACCATTTAAACACTCTAGGCTCAAGAAATTCAATGGCATGTGCCATATGCACTTTTGAATCTAGATGTGGCCATGTGTTGCCTGCTAGATTTGTAATAGTGAAAAGGATCATGTGTAATGGGCGATCCATGATGTCCTTGATTGGAATCTTCCCGCTGGTTTTTAGAGAACCTTCCCTATAGTATTAAGCGATGTATTCCTCAGTCAAAATTTCATTTCCCTGATGACCAACCAAAATAATCAATGCCCCTCGCTTAGAGAGCCCTGTTAAAAAATAAATTTCCTCCATCTTTATATCAAGAGTATGAGGACCCACGTGAAAGAGTTGGTCATTTACATCCCACATCCTTATCAAATGCTCCAAAAGAAGCACTTGATTTCTCATGCTCTAAGCCTTGAAGTACTTAAGTAAATTGCAATCACTTAATGTTGCTATGATGTTTGGTTCATGAAAAGTAGCCATGTCTTTGGCCTCATGTTCTCTCTCTTTCCATTCAATTATTTTGTCCAAGAACTTCTTTCCTATCACAAGAAGAATCATTAGTCAAAGTTTGAGCCTAATCAATGCTTTCTTGATAACATATTTACAAAAAACTTAGAAAATTGTTGCACCTATCTCTCCCTAGAGGGGGTTATAGGGCGATAGGAAATCCCCCCTAGTTATATACAGGGAGATGAACCCTACTTCATCGCTCCTGTCAATTCCTTGGGGGAGCAATGACATCCTAGGGCGCCAAGAGAGCCCTAGATTAGCTCAAATCAACCCTTAACTTGCACAAAATGACATAAGAGCATAGTGAAATGAAAGATAATGATGAGAGGACCAACCTACTTCATACGGCTCACAAAATGGTTTCTTAGATATTCTGTAATTAGCACTCCAAAATTTTCTATAAAGAGGGAAATTTTCAATAAGGAAAAACTAAGAGGTAAAATAGACTAGGTATTTTTCACTAGTTGCTCTTTAATCCATTGGAACTAGTTATTTTACTATATTCACATCGCCTCTTTTATTCCATATAAGTTACTTATTTGAGTATAAACACTACTTGATGAAATTTATAAAGATTTGTTACCTTATTTCCATCGATTCATGACCTACTTGTGCTGGACTTTAGGAGGCGAGATTTTTTCTTTACTAGTGACCTTGTTTATGAGAGCATGCTTCATCCTTCTTCGAGCTCATTAAACAACGAAGAGTCATATTTTGAGTGGTAGATTATCCCTTTTTCAGCCTCATAAGAATAATTTTGAAAAATAAATAGTCTATTCAACCTTGGATAGAAGAGTTCTTCCTTGTATTGTTTTATACTTTTTTAGGCTTGGGGGACTAAATTTACGAAAAAGAACACCCTTGGAGTCTTCTTTAAGTTTTTTTCATTCTCTCAAAATGTGAAAAGACTGTTGAGTCTACCTTCTCTAGGCTCGTAAAAGTATACATTGAAGGACCCCTATGGGAGCGAACCCATCATTCTTCAGGTTTGTTAAACATGTGATGAGGGACTCATAAAAGATGAGCTATATTGAGCATTTGTTATCCTCCTCAAGCTCGTTAAAAAACAAAGACATACTCACCATTCATGGAGGGGGAACAATTGAGTAAAGTGGGTCAATTTTTTGTAAATCATTATGGAAGTTGTTTGTTTTCGCCTTTGAACATGGAACTTGTTTGCCTCTTTTCTTACAGTTGGGTAATTTGCTTTTCTCTGAGTCATACCAATCCTATACGTCATTATAATCCTTCATCCCACCTAAAGAGTGCCTGAGTTATTGTCGCACTATTTTTTGGCCTATCTCTCAATCAAGTAAATGATTCCAATTCATTTGTCATGCCTCGCAATGTTCAAGGTAAGTTTCATCCCAAATCAACCACTCTGCAGTATTACCAACCTCCATCTTTGTGTCAGTCTGTGCTCATTTAATCCATTATCTTACATCAATTTCCTATGTCAGTTTTGTGTCAATTATGGGGGACACATCATGTCCCTCCTTCAACAAGTCTATCCATGTCAACTTCAACACATTATATGCGAATTAGACTTAGAAACCAATTATCACCTTGGAACCTGCATGCCCCAATAGTAGGTCTCCTCGCTTTCGACAGTAATTTTACATCATTGATCTCTGATAAAATGATTCCATGAATGTTCGACTTCAACTCATTTATTCACATTCATAGAAATGTACTAGGGTACCTTGGGATTCATTGTCATCATTGGTGATTTCCCTTGCACTTGTTAACGATATACATCAATGACCAGTAATCAAGTGTTTTCTACTATGTTCAACATCAACACATCTATTCATGTGGCTATAATCGTACCATTTTGGGATCAAGACGAAGACCCTGGGAACCCACCTCTGTTATACCCAGGTTGCGATGGAGATTATTTGAGTACTCAAGAAGATTCCAGTATGGCCATCATGCTGGTGATCTCACTGATGTATATTTTGTCACATAGATCCACTTTGTATTTTTTTGTGGCTATGGTTTTGTCATATTGTATCTCCACTATGTATTATTTCGTGGCTATGACCTAATCACGTCATGGAAGGTATTGATCCACATTGTATCTTTGGTGGTCACATCCTTAGTCAATGCTTTCATGGATCCATAATGTATTGTTCGGAAACCATGCTTTGAGTTAGTTTATTTTGAGCATGGGTATCCCTACCTTAGGGATGATACATATATACTATTTGATGTTTTTTTGTATATTTTTCTTGGCTCTCTTGTTCCATAACCCTTACATACACATTTTTGTAAATTTTTTAGGACAACAGTTTCTCTTCTGACCTCTCACTTTAGGGGGAATCTGTTACACACCTATTTGTCACACTACCAAGTGTCACAATTTCATCACCATGTGGGAGTGTTTTTCATAATATTTAGACATGTTAGAGGGGAAACCTATCACTTGGAGGTCAAAATACTAACTTTCATCTTGAGATTTTGGCCTTTTTTTAGGATCATCGCCCCCCTACCCATATGGAGAGGGGGATAAACTCTAATCATTTCTCCTTGTCCAATTATAGGGGAGCAATAATCTTTCCCTGTGCTCAGTTTTGGGAGGGTGATGAAGTAGTTTCAACCATCATGCCTTATTTTGAGAGGTTGTTTCCAGGAGATTTCAGTTGGTCAAGGGATTGGTTCTAGCTACCCTCTATTCAAGGCAAGGTCAATCTTATTTGTTTAGACAAATCCTCACTTGATCACATCCTCTCCTCAAAATTATCCTATGGTTGTGATGCCTCAAATCCTATATAATGGATTCCATTCTTGAGTGAAGGGGAGGAAGAAGTTCAATATATCATACTTTCGATCTTGTGACATTCAAGGGGTTGGAAAGGAGATCTTGGAGGAGCTACTACAAAATCGACATTAAGGTTGTAAATGCTTCACTGTTTATTTATTTCCATAATATAACTTGTCCTATTCCCCTCATGTTCATATTTTTCACTATATGCATGTCTATTTTTTCCTAATTCAATACAAATAGATCTATTCTACTTGACAATATATCATAGAATAAGGAGGTATTTCTCTGTTCCCTGTAGGACTTATCTTGTGCCAAGAGCTTGGACATCAAGATCAAGGGTTGGAGTAGTGAGGACAATTGATGGAAAAGAGGTAAGTAATATATCCTTATCTTCTCATTCTTATTGTTGACATATAGATTGGATCTAGGGGGGAAGTAGAAAACCATTTGTTTCTCTCTATCTTGGATCAAAGGAGTCTTAATCCAAGGGGGATTTCACCTGTCTACAGGGAAAATTTTTCCACAACACTCTTAAACATTTCCATATTTAGTAAAATATTTTGCACCAAATTGTAAATCAAGAGCAATAATCCTTCATTTACAAGTTAAATTGTAAAAATTCAAAGGATATATATTTTGATCTAAATCATTGAATTGTCAAAAACAAGACCTTCCTGAAATTTGAATAAGGAGGTCGAGATAAAATCATTGTAATCACAAGTTAGGGTGCATAATCAACAGTACCCGACACCCTAGTTGACATCATTTCAAGCGATAGTGTTTTCAAAGAAGAAAGTACAAGAGAGTGAGTACAAACGATCATGAAAAGTGAGCAAGGGAATAATAAGAAATGGGAAAGAAGGAGAGAATTTACAAAACTCCTCTCAAGAAATCAAGAAATTGCAAGAGGACAACCATGAATTGAAAATTTGAGTTAAAAAACTTGAGTGGACATTAAGTCAAAAGAAAAAACTATTTGATCACATGGTTGATACAATACAGTCAACAAATGATCTTTGAGATGAAATAGAAATGAAGGATCAATTGATTGATGCACTTAACATAAAATTAAGAGAAAATCATAATCAACTTGATGACATGCTTGATGCAACATTTACATCAAATCAAAAGGTTGATGCAAGTTGTGACACATAGGATCTAATAAATAATATTGATGCAATATATGATATAGAATAACTTATCCAAATGGTTGATGCAAGTTGTGACACATAGGATCTAATGAAGAAGATTGATGCAATATGTGTTATAGAAGAACTTATCCAAATGGTTGATACATAATGTGATACAAATGAGATCATGCAAAAAGTTGATGCGACTTGTGACACATAAAACATAATGTAGATGGTTGATTCTAAATTTGATATAGAATAATTGATAGCTAATGCACAAGGCACAATAGATATGGAATATTCCATTCAATTAATGGAGAAAATGTTTATCAAATATGAATCAAAATCATAGAATGACAATAGAAGCAACAACAAATATGAAGAAGAAAAAGAACAACAAAATGATCTTTCCAAGATGTTTGTTAGACCTTGGGAGGAATTTTCATTCAACAAAAATCGACACAGCTTAGGATATGACAAAAGAAACTACTTTCATATCCCAGATTACTCCAAACCAGTTCAGTTTGTGAGTGCAAGATTTCTTGAATAAGTGAAGAGTATTACTAATAAATTCCAACATTGTCATAAAGTTGGTCACTTAGAGTCACGATGTTTTGATCTCCATCCTTCTCTTCATTGTGGGAAGAAAAATCACCTATCTAAAAAGAGCCGAAAGAAGAAGAAGGTTAAGAAAACAATTCATTATGGATAGATAAATTTATAGAGATGGGATCAACAATTAAAGAATCTACATCAATCTGATTGTCTAGTCAAGACAAAGGTAAATCCACAACTGCATGGATAAATTACAATAGCAAAAATATTTCAAACAACTATTCCTTATGATTTTGGTGATGATCCAGATCCAATTATTTATGTTCTCTGAAATCAAAACATGAATCAAAGATGGTACTCTCGACGCCTCAAGGGGGGGATAAAATTAATGAAAAAGATACTCTCCAAAAACTTTAGAGGGGGGGTACATTATTCAAATCAAAATTGGTTAGTGGTAATCCAAAACCACCACATTGTTCAATTATCGAGTGAATATGGTTAGTGGTAATCTAGAAACCACCACATTGTTCAAATTAACTTGGTTAGTGTTCATCCAAAACCACCACATGAAGAACCCAAATCTTAATCTTGGTACCCTTCAACTATGAATCATTGAAGAACATAAAAAAGACAAAGATCAATCTTGGATCCTATCAACAAACATCAACAAACTTCTCACCTTGCATCTGACATGGGGGGATATCAAATATCAATGATGATAATCAAGCTTCAAGATTCGAAGTCCTGTCATTCATAAAAATGAATCAACAAAATGGGAATTTTCAAACATGGCGGTTGTTCACTTCTAGATGAACTATTGAGATATTGGCGATTTTTTAGGCATATCTTCATCGAAGCTCGGTTCAACAGTTTCACATTGAAGATGAAATGAGTTATTATTTTACTAATACAATTATTCAGACTTGTGATTGAGGGGGGAATGTTATAATGTGAGTCCCTAGAAAATAACAAAGTCTAAGGCCACATTGATATGAGTCGTAAACCACTGATGAGTTGTCATTGAAATCTAGATCTGGTTAATCTATGTACTATAAATTGATATCATCATATCAATACAATGGGCGTCATAATGGATTAAATCATTTTGCACCATTTCTTCTCTCATTTTGTTTGTTCTTAATTCTTAACACAACATGTGTCTCTGGTGAATTCTACTTCCACCATAGCATTATAACTCAGCTTTGCGGTATACTCTCTTGACCTAACATTCTTAGACCAACAAAGAGAGTCTTATTCTTCTTATTTTAAGTGGATATAATTTTAGGTAAGAGTTCCCATGTAGGATGACCATTCTTCTACCAGTACGTTGGACAAATCCAACTCCTTTATGGTCTTCCAAACCATTCAGCCTTTAGGCTAGGGAGATTTTGCTTGAGCATTTTCTATGTAAAATATCCCAGAGTTATGCAGAGAATTGATTAGGGAATCTGAGAGAAGAAACTTGTCTCCTTCCCCCATCCAAGGGTTAGACTCGATCCATACTTTTTACCATTCCCTATTTTGTAAACAGCCCAAAGACCGACTAGAGGAAAAGTCGTTGTGAGGGCCTTCACATGCCATGGACCCAGTCAATGATTTGACCAACTTCCGGAACCAGTCTTCCATGGACATCCTAGGAAGGTACTTCGATTTTCAAGACTCCGCCCCACAGAGCTTCTTTCATGAAGAGTCACCATAGGCTACGAGATGCTAGAGACAAAGCAAACAAGTAAATGTTTTTTATGCCCCATACTCCAATTTATTCAATTATAATTAATTAATTAAATTAATAATTATTATTACTTTTTATTTTATTATTAATGATTTAATTACTTTTTATTACTGTTATTAATTTAATTATTTATATTATTTTAATATTAATTAATTATTATTGCCCCCAGAGGTGTAGATCTGTTGGCAATAGAGTGCATTGTTAAGACACTCCTTGCGACGTTACTGGTTCAAACCTCGCCTAGCCAGTGTTTCATGAATGGGGGGTGTGCAATGCACCTGAAGGTTATAGTGGTAGTAGTTGGAGTCGACCATGTGTCACAAGAGTACCAGCCCTCCCTAGTTTCTGATTCCGCCAAACAAAAAAATATTAATTAATTATTATAATAATATTGAAATATTGATGACATTGATGATTAGTATAAGTCTATGTTACAACCTACTAATCATGAGAGAAAAAACCATGTATATATAAATGTAATACCCCACTAACATTCATTCAATTTCATGCCATGAGAGAAAAAAACCATTTATCCATAAACACAATTACAATTTTTTACCATACTAACATTAATTAATTTCACACCATGGAAGAAAAAATCATGTATATATAAACACATTAATGAATGAAATTTTAAATTAAATCATAAATTAACCATGTCATTTTTTCTACCTATAAACAAGTGGTAGAATTCCAACCCAAGGCTTAAATATCAATTTTCTATACAACATTGCATGAAAAAACATGTAATCTTATAAGAAATGAATTGAATTTGACATCAAAAAATGATAAAACTATTGTCATTTCCCTACCCATCTACCAAAACCTCCTCTTTCCCACTCCATAGAAACATAATAAAATAACATGAGCGTAATAAATTAAAAAGTTATTAACATTTAAAGATGCAATAAAAAACGTATGCTCAGTTAAACAATTGTCAATACCCTCCAATCCCTACACATCACCCTCATTATCATTACTTCTGAATGATATAATATACTACAATCAACGAATGAGTAATTCAAACTATTTATAAGTTAAAAAATAAATATACAATTAACAATTAATTACTCATTCATAATTATTCATTCGTAATCATTCCTTAGGTCATACTTTAATTCCTCGTTACTGGGATTACAACTATAGGTATTTAACTATATGCAATAAGAGAAAACCATATTTAATAGTGGAATATATTAAGCTAGTAAATAATTATAATAAATGAGATTAGATCGATATACTTACAAAGTGCCCTCTAATTCAAGACCTCCTAGTTTGATTGGGAGAATATGTAACTATTAATTTCTTTGCAACTAATTGTGTATGAACACATGATTATATAATATCAATTAATTTAATCAATGTATGACATTAAATTACCATGAAAGTAGTTCAATGGTACTAAATATTACATCAAATAAAGATAACAAATCAAAAACATATCATTCGAATACATGATTAATTTAAGCACACAAAATACATGGAATAAAATATATGCATAATTTGACATGAACATTCAAAATGCACATGCATAACATAAGCATTTGAAATTATGGTGAGACAAACATAGAACTACTCTTTTTGTTAGATTAAATTACGTGAATTGTATTTTAGTGTGAGAAACTTACAGTATGGCATCCAATTACCATATTTTGCGAAATGTTTTCTAGTATAATTATTAGTGAAGAGTAATATAGAGACAACACAAAACATAGCCAAAGAGAGGTTATAAGCAGTAGGAGAACTAGCTACAATTATCTCCCTCACAAATATTTTTCATTGCACTATGATGGAATAAGAGGAGGAGGACCCCGGATTATACGAAATATATAGAAGATAGAAAGTTGAAAATTTTACACATTTCAATGTATTTTCAAGTTGTGTTAGTGTATTTCTTGTCTACATTCAATGAGCATAACCTCAAAGACATTGGAATTTCTTGTCCATTTATTTGGTTGACTAGGTGATGTATATTGTGCACCCATGGAAGGATGGGGAGAGGATGTGTGAGGTCAACAATTGGAACAGGATGGCTTAATGTCATATAGAGTGAGACAACTATTTTTTTAAGGGGTGACACATCTCGATGGGTGTGTGGTTACAGAACATGTGTAATTGGTTGACGATCACAAGGATACAAAAAGGGTTAACATGAGTGGGATTTTAAGTATCATTTTTTTGCAGGGAAGAAGATTTAGAGACACCCAAATCATCCCTTCAACTAATGAACTTTCATCATTTGAAGAAAATAAAGTGACGATAATTACATTCATATCAATAAGGTGGGTGAGACCTATCCAAATTCATATAGTTATCTTGATACCCAATTCGATATTCTAAGAGAGGGATTGTTGGAACTTTATAGAGAATCCATTTAGAAAATAAGAAGTAAATTTGAGATGCAGAAGTTGAAAAGATTATGTGATATCCAAGCATACATGTACGTTAGATATGTTGTCATGAGAGCCAATTGCAATGGTGTTGATTAGGATGCTTCATTTAATATGTAAAGTGGTTCCCAAGTCGATGAGGAGAAGTCAAAAATTTCGATGAACAATTCATCTCTCTACATATCTAGTGATGGATTCATGAAATTATTTCAAGATTTAATTGTCATCTGGATCCCAAAAAAATTAGTAAGAGAAATATTATAGATGTGATATCACCAGTGGATATGTGTTGGCCCTTGACCAAGTTTTGGGAGACTTTTGGTCATGTTGACCTATTTTGGGACTTCAAAAGCCTGTCGAAGAAGGAGCGCAAGACAAAGAGGATATCACGGGATATGAGGCCTTTTTGGGACCTTTTTGGGATTTGGGAATATGTAACGGCTTTGGGATGTCGACCCATGAGCTTTGCCCATGTTTAGGCCCATTTTGTATGTATAAATAGAAGGCTAGGCATTGTAAGAAGTAGTGCTTAGTGCACAAGTATAGTGCAAGTTGGCTAAGTGCTAAGGGTTAGATCTGTGTGATCGAGAAGTGTAAGGCTTCATGATTAATGTGTAAGACTTGAAAAGATAAGTGCAAGTCATTGTAAAGGCTGTGAAAGACTATGTGTTGAGATCTACCTAGGAAAGGAGGATCTAGCGAGCTGCGCAGATCTCTTTTCCTAGGCAAAGTAGTGTTTTGGTGGCTCTGTGCTTGTAATTGATTGACCGAAGTCAATAAAGAATAAGAGTTGGAGGATGTAGCCCCAGGGTGGGGGCGAACCACGTAAATACTGTGTTTTTCAGCTCTGTGCTTATCTTGATGTTTTTATATCTCCTTTTGCTAAGTACTTTGAGATGATTGGATAGATTTGCTTATTCTTAGTGCTAATGAGGTGTAGAATGTTAGATCCGATACATATGAATATGCTTAGTGATTGATCTGTTAGATATGTTCCATCTCTTTATGATGAGCACTTAGATACATTAGATCTGAATAAGAACTGTGATGCTCTGTTGTATCGACGAAGTAGATATTGGTTGAATGTTGATGAACAATTGATGCTAAGTGCTATGTCAAGTGTTGTAATCATAGGTCTATGTCCCAGCTAAGGTTGCAGACATCTGAGTCCTGCAACCACCACTGCCTCCACCTCATGTGAGACTTCATCTACTTCGCAGGTGTTGCCGAAAGGGTCGGTAGTTAGGGTTTTGTTGGTGCGTTGTTGTAGCGTTGACCCCTGTGTCTACCCCTGTGCCAACAAATGGTTTTGTTGCTGGGACCTGAAACTGTGATTGCTGGGAACTGAGGAAGAAGAAGCTTTGTGCAAAGAGTCAACCTGAAACTGTGAAAGCTCTGTGCATAGATTTGTTGCCCTAGTTTGCAGCACTCTACTTAACCTGTGAAGCTTTGTGCCAAGAAAAGAGGTCAAATCTAAAGAAAAGAGGACATATCCAAAGAAAACAGGTAAGATTTGTAAGCTCTGAACTTTGTTTAAGGTAAGAACAATGAAAAGTTTTAGATCTGAAATCTTTGTGCTATGTAGAAGTAAGATAAGTGAAAATTTTTATTTCAAAAGTATGGATCTAGGTATGTTTGATAGATTATGTCCTAGCTTGAAAACTAGTGCACTAATAGATGAAAGAAGGTTTGATATGAGTAGATATGATAAGCATAGTGAAAGATATATTATACCTATGCATAGAAAGAATGTTTGGACTAACAAATGGGTGCAGGATCCTAGAAAGAATTTTTTGCAGGCTAGCTACTATGATCCTAGTGTGCAGTACAGAAAGGATTGGGGATCATTTAAAATAAAGATAGGATTAACCCTTTGATACAGTTGTAGAAGACCAAGACATATTGCTAAGGAATGACCTGGGAGAATACCTAGTTGTCGTTGTTTGTAATGATCCCAATCCAAAGTTTTTGCTTGGAACCACTAACTACCACTGATTTGTGATGTGTAGGTGTTTATTGAGTTATTAAGTTCATACAAGATTCATCCAACACACGAAGATCATAACACATTCAAGATATAGAAGCACAAACAAAGATCTGACCTTTTTATTATGAGTAATGCAGAATCAATACAATAGATGGCCGATCTGGCATGAACCTCAAATGGCCATACAAAAAATAGATATGAGCTACTAAAAAATGCTCCTGTCAATACAAAAGAAGCCTCCAAAGGCTGAATAAGTAATGAAGACGAGTGTCAAGCAGATCTGGATGCCAACCCTTCCAGCTGAAGGGTGCCACGCTCCAAGTGAAGACTGAAACCCTCAATATTTTGGCCCTGGTGCCAAAGATATCCAATCACCTCCAGAAAGATGCCAAATAGTAGATCGGGTGATGGCAAGAACAACCCAGGTGCCAGAATCTCCAATATCCCTCTCACACCCTATATATCTGAACTCCTCCCTGAATGGTGCGCCCCACTGGATGCCTAGAACCCTAGATAATTCAGCCCTGATGAAGGAGGTCTCCAAATGATATGAAACTCTCCAAGAATATAGATCGGGCTATGAGAACCCTGTGGGAGAAGTTTCAAGCCCAAATCTCAAGAAGATCTCTCTAGATCTGAGTTTTACTGAATCAATGGTGCACCCCACTCGATGCCTGAAACCCTAGATACTTCGGCCCTGATGAAGGAGGCCTCCAAATGATATGAAACTCTCAAGAATATAGATCGGGCTATGAGAACCCCATGGGAGAAGTTTCAGGCCCAAATCTCAAGCAGATCTCTCTAGATCTGAGTTTTACTGAATCACAAGACATCCCCTATGGCTCCAAGATGTCCCAATCTACAGACAAATATATGATGATGAAAACCCTCCACAAAAACCCTCTAACTGATGGTCATGCCCGTGCAAACAGAACCCAAGTGTCAGAATGGCCCCAGGCCCTCAGGATAAGCTGGATTGAACCTCCCTCTAGATGTTGGTGCACCCTTGCTCGAAACACAAGAACAATATGGCCTGCTACCTTCTGAAGTGCTAGATGGAGATGAGCCGAGACTCGAATGGTCTGGAGGATTATTCCATCCTCGAGACCAAGCTGCGGAACAAGGTGAGTGGATATTTCACCACTAAGTTGCTCACAAGGGTTTGTATAGCAAAACCCCCAAACTAAATGCTCAAGAGCAATAGAAAATGCTAATCCAAAACCAGAATGAGTAATAGGTGCACCCCAGCCTCTTACTTATACTTTTCCTTCTAATTCTCTATTGAGTTAGGTTA
>JASDQU010688036.1:48160-58264 GCA_032191745.1 Picea mariana
TCTCTAAACATGAAAGATTGTCGAGCGACCTTGCTCTTTTCACACTTGTTAAAGTATTTGAAGAAAGCATCTGTTGGGCGATAATTTATCTCCTTTTCGGTCTCATCAGACTATTTTACGAAAAAGGAACTGAGAGAGTTCTCTTTTAAGTGTTTTTCTAGACTCTATAATCATGAAAAACCTTCGAGTTTTCTATCTTTGGACTCGTTAAACAAACATCGACAGACCAATAATGGGACCGAACCACTCCTTCCTAGGGTTCGTTAAACATACTCTGAGGGACTCATCCGAAGGATGAGCTTACATCAACAAGCATATGTTATCCTCCTCAAGCTTGCGTAAAAATAAAGAGGTACTTGCCAGAAATGGTAGGGCAAAATTTGGGAAAGGGATGTGTTTTCGTATTCATATTATTGGTAGTAAGTGTCGCTCTTGAACATGACACCCCCCTATTCATTATTTGAAGCCGGTTTGGGAAATCCATTTGTCTCTCATTCGATTTGCTACAAGGTCATATCCTAAGTCGTCTTTGATTCAATGCTGCCAAATCATTGGTCATTTCACTCATATGTTCAAGAGAAGTTCATCTGAAACCTTTATTGAGTCGGCCATCTGCAGTTGTCCATTCCCTTCGTGTCGGCCTTCCCTGTGTCCAGTCGAATTTACATCATACTCTGTTTCACCTTCAAAATTTGTTACTCATTTCCTGTCATTGATGGGGGATACATCAAGGCTTTCTTATGATGAGTTTTGTTATGTCGACTCCAGCTCATTATCTGGAAACAAGACTTAGAAATTCTTTGGTACCTTGGAACTTGCATGCCTCAATGGCAGGCTTCCTCGCTTTCGACAGTGGGTTTTCATCATTGACCCCTGATCAGGGGATTCCATCGGATGTTCGACCTCAACTCATTTATTCACATTCGGTGGATTGTACTAGTGTACCTTGGGAGTCGTTGACATTAATGGTGATTTCCCTCGCACTTGTTAACGGTTTCATCAATGACCAGTAATCAAGTGGTTTCTACCATGTTCGACTTCGACACATGTAATCACATGGTTAGACTCATAATTTTGGGTGATGGGAGTGAAGACCCTGGATATTGTCTCTTTGGTCTAGGTTGCGATGGAATATGTATAATTTGTTGACACATAGATCCACTTTGTATGTCTGGGGGCTATGTCATCTCAATTTGAATTTTCTTGCATAGATCCACAGTGTATTCCTGGTGGATATGCGATATTTTGATGGCATGGATCCATAGTGTATTATTGGTGGCCATGAACTATTCTTACAGTGTCATCTGTCCGTGATCTGAGTATGGGAATGCCTACCTCAGAACTAGTATGATATTCTGCAGATGCTTGGTTGTTTGCAGGTTTCTGATTAGGTGCGCTCCTGGTTTCTGACACACACATGCAGTTTACAAAGTATTTTGGCTATCACTGATTCTGACCTCATACTTTGGGGTGCATTCTATTACCCATGATTTTGGTCATCTAGATGGTGTATTAACAATGGTGTACTCAGGCTTTCAACAAGAACTTTCTCCTGAGAAAAGTGGAATTCATCTTCTTCCAGAAAACATGTTTTTGAAGAGAGTTCACAGGTTTCTTATAGCCTAGGGTGTGACATTGAACCATTTTCGTAGGCTACCTTCAGCTAGGGTGCGAACTTCTCGCACTGTGCTCTATACCTAGGGTGTGAACTTGATGTCAAGCTTGGAAAAAAGATGAAGTCTCGATGGTTCTAGAAGGGGATCTTTTAGAAAATGGGTTGGCATTCGAATGGTTATCATTTTACTAGTTTCTCTGATTTGGTGGGATCATTCTCATCCATGTAACCATCTCATCCTCTCCTATATATTGATGGGATTCTCATGGAAAAGGTTAAGCAAGATTAATTGGAGAATTGGTGAAGGAATTGTGTGAAGAACCCAACTTGAACAAGAGCTTGGAGACTCCAGCAAGTATATCAAGAGGAATTGGATCTTCTTCATGCAAGGATTGAGCAAGTGTGTGTGTTGGAGCCAAGAGTCACCGAAAGGAAGCTTGCGACATCAAGGCGATCAGGTTGTATCTTCTACTTTCGCTTAATATGATACAGCGACATGTCCTTTTTCCATAAAGTCATTCTTAATTTATTGTGTAATTCCTTGATCATACACATAAGTTGACGATTGAATACGTTTAGCTATCTTCACTTTGGTTGGTTTGTGTTGTCTTGGTATTGACCTCACGAGAGCACCAGAGCGAAGCGTGAGCAACAAAGACCCAAGGAAGTGATTCAAAGGTATGTCACTTGTTCCTCCTTATTAGCTATTTCAATGGTCATAAATTAGGGAAAGAGTCATGTCCTGTCCTGTTTTGTTCTAGATCTAGGTAGATCTAGGGAGATCTGTTAGTGTTTGCACCTACCGATTAGTCCAATAACATCGGTTTTTTTTAGAGTGCAAAAACTAATTTGCTTGTAATTTGAAATCTAGAATATGGGTTTCTAATTTTTTTTGGGCTAGAGCATAAGGGAGAAATAAACATGCTCACCAAAAATAACTAATACCCATCTTGCCATTTGCGAGAAATCTGCTCATTTTCAAACCTGTAGTTGTTTTTTTTCCAAAAGGGATTTGGCAAGGTCATCATATTAGAGTATAGTGTGGGTAATTCATCCAAAAGTGATTTAGCAAGGTCATCAGATTAGAGTATAGTGTGGGTAATTCAGATCATAAAGATGAAATATGGATAACATAAAGTCACATCAAGCACATAAA
Source organism: Picea mariana (assembly GCA_032191745.1). Lineage (NCBI taxonomy): Eukaryota > Viridiplantae > Streptophyta > Pinopsida > Pinales > Pinaceae > Picea > Picea mariana. Next base: position 50,932 of record JASDQU010688036.1, read on the forward strand.
ATAATTCATAATATCTTCTATATGATGATATACTCCAATAAGGCAATCATGAGCTAAAGTTTTGTGCAAATAATAGTTGTGAAGAAAATTGTGGGTAAGTTGCTAGCTCAACAAGTTTTGAATGAATAATGTAGTTCTTTGGTTTGACAAATGTGTTGGCTCATCGTTGGAATACATTGACCCATTAAACTTTCAATCTACAACAATTTCACTTTAAATCTAGTAAGACCCCACACATTTTAAACAAATTTGATCTTAGATCGTGGTCATACATTGTTACATAATTAAATTACTAGGACAAAGGAAAAATTTAAATTTCTTTCCTTTGCACCAATGATATAAATTGTTGGTATGTGAAATGTTTTTGGATGGTGAATTAGAATAGTGACAGACTAGGAAGCATTTTTTGAAGAGTTGAACAGTGAATAAGGGTTGGTCACTATGCCATTATAGTAGTATACATAGTCCTCATGTAAAACTTGACTGCCATCCTCAATAGTGTGTGGCAACCTTATCTCAAACCTTCTTCTTTTTTCCATAAATTCATATATATGGTAGTGTTTTCCCTATCATATCCTTCACTTAGTAAAAGGGTGTGATGATGGTCTGATCTCTCTCTTTATATTTTCACTAAATAAGTGTATCTTTTGTGGATAAAAAACAAATAGCCTCAAAGTTTTAATCTTATCTAATTCATAATCATTTTAGAAACCTCTCTTTAAAAATAAGTAGACTTGTAGCAAAAGGATTGGAAAATAAACAAATCAACCAGAGTTCATATTTTGAGTATGATTTAAATTAACACTTTGAGTAGATTTAAATGAAGGATTGTTTGTGACTAACTTGTACATCACAGGGAAGAGTCGCAGCTTGTCCTCTGCCATCAAGTAAAAGCTTCAATTTTCATTGTTATGATATTTCCACAAATTGGTTGATTTTGTAGTACTTAAGAAAAGAAAATGGAATGCATTATTTAAAGTTTACAGCAGGCACTAAGGTACCAGATTTAAAGGAGCCATTACATGGAGATTTGGTTTTCATGAACAAGTTGTTGGGTTATCATTATGGGTGCATGCACATGGTTTATTTTTCAAGTTTATGATCTTTTTGTTGATTAATAAAGAGTGAGATATTTTTTTATAGTGGAAAAGTGAACAAATTCAAGAGGTGAGTGTTTCCACAAAAGAGCCATCACTTACAAAACTTGTGGCTGTTACACAAGAACCAATCACGAGAAATCTCAACTGCAACTCAAAGTATTTCTAGCATGCTGTCCAATTTTTCAAAGGAAGAAGACCTAATCACATAGCTCAAAAGAATCGCATGCAGGGTTTCATGAGGATATTCAACATCTTCAATTGGGGGGGATGTTGAGTCACAAAAATGTCATATTTTCACATCCTTTTCCCTTTATCCTTAACCCTTTTTCGCTTTCCCATAACCCTATTTTACTCCATTTTTATGCTTATATGTGGGATTAGGCTCAATATTTTCCAATGCATTTATTTTAGTATTTTAAGTGAATTTATGACTAAATATTAGAAAAATAACATACTTTTAGTTATCTTTGAAATTTGGGTTAGTTTGTTGATGACTAAAGGAACATTTAAAGCTTGCAATAATGAAATTTTTTATCACTTAGCTCGAAATTCGAATTTCATCTTCAACCATTGAAGATTTGATGAGGATTTGGGATGATCATTCAAATATCTTGGATATGGAGATAATCTTGGAGATTTTGGTGAGATTAGTTATGAGTTATGAGCAAATATCTTGGAGATATTGTTGACTTGCTAATTATTAGCAAATTTTTGTAACCACATGAGAGATTTGTGGATCTGAATTTGTTATTGGTTATTTTAATTTTCAAAGCAAGTTTATGTATAAATAAGAGTTCCTTCTCCATTACCAATGGGGACTCTTGGAGAATACGTCCATATTATGATCGATTAGAATACAACTTCTTGATATTTCTTTTCATATAGATTGTAATTCTCTAGTTTTAGATGTTGTATAATTTGATTTAGTTTATGATGATATAGAGTTTGTTGTCTTGTTCTTGGGAGATTGAGCTCACTCCAAAGAGATCATGGTGGTCTTTTATTTCATTTTATGTTTGTTTATTTAATTCTGCAATTTGATTTCATGAACTGTTGGATTACTAAGAGGGGGGGTGAATCAGTAATAGCGTAATTATAAACCTTTTTCTCCAAGTGTTATATTAATGTAGAATTGTTATCCAATAATGAGAAATAAGAAATGAACAATCACACACATACACAGTACACTAGTGTTTTACGTGGAAACCCAAATCGAGAGAAAACCATAGAATGTTTTTTCTTATATGTCTTGAAGAATTACATTCATTGGAAGCACCAACTTCCTTTGTTTTCCAGCTGTTGTAACAGATTTCGGAAATGTCTCTACTCAGTATTTTTATCCCAAGAACCAATGGGATTCCTTGATATAAGGACTGATATAATGGCAAGCAGCTCATGGCACGCTCTATGGGTGTTGTGTGGAATTGCGCTCTACAGACCCGCAGATCATACTTGTAGATATGGCCAATCTTATGATCATGGAAATATGAATAATTCGCCTCCAATCACAGCCTATTATGTTTCTATTTCTATTTAACCACCAGATGAATAGACATGATAATATAATTCCATATATCATATTAGGTTTTTATGTTTGAATTTTACGAAGTTTTTTTATGTTGATGTTGAAGCTATCGATCACGATATTGGCCTTTGCATTGATTGGAGGTGTTGCTGGTCAGCCAATTGGAGGAGGTCCTACCGTGAGAGTTTTGCAGCAGACTTTCGATGTGAAGAAGATGCTCTTCACCAACTCACTCGTTTTTAGCATGTGGATGACCTAGAGCATGGTTACGGGCATTTATTGTTGACACAATGTTCCCTTGTTTAGCATATTTAGATAAAGGTGGAAGATTTTGATTTTTCAAGCTTCTTCACCATAAAAGGAACTGGTGGTTATCTGGATTATGAGGAGTGTTGACTTCGCGCATTCTTCATTCTTTAATCTACAAGGACGAATGTAGATTTACCCAGATTATTATGCTTACGATACTTCAGGAAAAAGGCTCTTTTGTGTTGGTAGTGGAATGTCAATATTGTAATATGCATGGACCGTGCTTGTTTTTAAAGAACCTATAATCATGTAAATTGATTCTGTGGGAAACTTTGAGGGGTATCCGCCTCCTATCTGCAACTGGACCGCTAATTATACAAAAGATAGTAAGTTGGTAAGCAATGTGAATGCAACGTTGAGGACACGTCCCAGAGCAGTTTTAAAGTTTCAGAGCATGGTCAAAGTTCTAACCAAGTATATTCCATCCTCCAATTCATGGGATATACCACCATCGACCAATTCTACAGTCATTCACGGCAAGCAATTCGATGAAGCTTTGAAATCAAATAAAGAGAAAATTAAGAGAAAACAGTCGAGCCTTGAGGAAGATATTTTGGAGATTGACTTTGAAATGGAAGCAAGGCCACTGAAACATGCCAAGGAAGAGGTAGAAAATGGTGGTTTGGACATTTTGTCGAAGGTCGAGGAATTGAGGAAAATGCTCGTGCCTGCAAAAGAAGCCTATGATACTGGTGCGGGTGAGGTATATGGGCAGAGAGAAGTTCTGGTGTTAGAAGCATAAGAACTTCGATCGTGTTTGGTACAATTGTCAGCTGACAAAGCCAAAGCATTTTGTATGACTGAAGAACCGCGTAAAAATCTGAAAGCCAGAATTACTAGTGCCAAAGATGAGAAGAAAGTTGCAAGGGTCACCCATAGAGCTCAACGGACTGTCTCCATCGCCACTAGGTGACACTCTTTATCCACCTACACCTTTAACAGAGCATACGCTATTTTTGTGCAACTGCAATAGGTCACGGTAGATAAGCCAGATGACAGATTGGAAACCCCCTACATGTGAGACCTGTCTTTGACAGCGAGGAGTTTGGGCACGTATAGTAGATCGAGTTCAAATGCTTCTGTGTCAGTCCATCGAGACGTGGTGCATGAAGATAAGCTCGTGCACACCTGCCTCTTGCCTATTCTCGACCATGCCGCAACCCTCCCGAGGACACCCATAGACCTGCAGGATGTCTTGCTCTATTTGACATTCGATAATGTCTGTATGATTTCCTTCGGCGTGGATCCCAGTTGTCTCAGACTTGGCCTTCCAGAGATACCCTTCACCAAGGCCTTCGAGGAGGGAACGGAGGCAACAGTCTATCGCTTCCTTACTCCCATGGTTCTCTGGAGGGTCATAAGGTATTTCAACATAGGAATGGAGAAAAATCTCGAGGATTCTTTGAGAGCTATAGATGAATTTTCTGAGCATGTCCAGGATGAGGGAATTAGCTGAGCCAACCACCGATCAGGGAGCGGATCTCCTGACTATATTCATGCAGCTCAAAGATGACAATGGGAATCCATATTCGCACCATTTTCTACGTGACATCTGCATTAACTTCATCCTGACAGGCCGTGACACTTCTTCTGTGGTGCTCTTCTGGTTCTCCTGGCTTATGCATGGCCATCCCCACGTCGAGCAGAAAATCATCGCCGAAATCAAAAACTTTTTATCAAACTCAAGAAAGCAAGAGAACGTGGAATTATCCAATGTTACCTTCACTGTGGAAGAACTGAAGCAGATGCATTATTTGCAGGCTGCAGTGTCTGAGGCACTAAGGCTTTATCCTTCTGTTCCTGTGGATCACAAAGAAGTGGCCGAGGATGACCAGTTCCCCGACGGCACTAGGTTGAAGAAGGGCACCAAGGTATTATATGTGATATACGCCATGGGACGAATGGAGAGCATATGGGACAAGGATGTTCCTGGGCATCCTGTCGTTCCCAAGCTGGCATTGACAATGTATATGAAGCATGGCTTGCTGGTTACCTTGCATCCTGGGGAACAAAATACCGATACTAACAACAATGGCGGCTAAATGGATAGTTGGTATCTTGATTTTCGTTTATTGCTTTAGGAGTTACCAGATTTTGAAGCCATAACCAGACTGTATAAGTATCTCCAGGCTTCAAATTGGGAACCTTATGAAAGTGGGGTTTTACCAATTCAGATTCCAAATGAGCGAAAATGGATGTCGACAGAATCTTGTGTAATTCATGACGTAGATGGGATTTTCAAATCGAGGTTGAATGACACTCGGCGTTGAAAGAAAAATCAAACGCATGGATTACACGTAGAAATCCCTGTCAAATGATTAATAACGGTTCAACGAAGCTGGCAGATGCGCTTGGCAGTCACAGAGTTCAGAAGACAAACTGTTTAATATTCCCTGGGACTCAAAGAGTTTTATGTTAGATTTTTTCTCTTTTTAAAGAATGATGTATGTAAAACCAAAGGGGGCGCGCGAGTGCAGCGCTGGGGAAAACCTCTTTCTAAGAGGGGTTCATTGTAATTGCTGAGTTATTTTGTAAACCAGAAATGAAATAATACAAAAGATTTTTGCTTGCGACTATGAGATTCATCACAGCCGATTTCTTTCAGTATGTTTCTCCTTATTTCAGCTATGTTAAATATGTTTGGAATTCATTTGATATGCTCCTTACTCATAGTTGAATGTGTTGTCATTATCATTTTGTTTATCTCTTCCTGTGTACAAGTTGTTTTCCTGTATCTTCGTTTCATTTTATCTTCCTAACTGACGTGCTTCGTTATACTTTAGTACAACCACTACTATAAAGAATGAATTTGGGTTTTCTGTAATTGTTTATTGTCTTTCCTCTGCACCAGCTATCAACGGGTGTAAGACCAATCTGCATTTTCAGAACTCTACATATATTCTCTGCTATGTCAGCCTTTCCTTTCCTTTTTCTACTACCACACCACTATTATCAAATCGCTGAAAGATAGACTTACTTTGCCTCAATTTCCGCAAGTCATATGATCTCTGCTACTGTCTCCTTTCTTCGGTTTTCATTTGACTCCATGCCCAATGGACCATTTCCCTGGTTTAACCCCCAAACTCTAAAAATCCAAGACCATCATTTACCCATAAATCTGCCCACCATTTCACACTTACTAAAAATCATATTGTGACATTTTTTGAGAGATCCCTCTCGGGTTGGAGGAGGGCATCTTCCAATCCAAAGTGGTTTGAGGTTTCCTCGGGATTGATTTGCTGCAACCCACTTCAGTTTTAAGTGTCAACATTTTGGCGCCATTGCCAGGGATTTTTGAAGTTGATATCTATCCCTGGGAGAACAACATTGTCATAGTCCTAAGGCCTGTTTGAGCAGCCAGTCATAGGCAAATATTGGTTGCACATGCTCTGGCGACTCCATTAAAAGTTTTTGATGGTGATTTCACTGGCAGGAGAACTCAGAATTATAGCTTTCATGCTAGGTTGTCCAATGGATGGAGGCACCTGGTCTACTGTTCTTGGCACTTTACGAGAAAGTACCATCCTGTTGACGGGCGAAACAGTCCATCCGTCAACTGGAAGAGTGGAACCGGTCCGGGGTTGTCTAAATAACCCAAGCCGTTTGGAATGAACCACCCTGACGAGTTTAACGGCTCCGTTGGCCGCTCTAAGGTCTCCTAAAGAAACCAAAGAGAAAATTTTATCTGAGCTAAGTAATCTAAACTAAGGAAACTAGAAACTAATAAAACAAATTAAAACAAACTAACTAATTAAATGAAAGAAATTAAACTGAAATTAAGGAAACTAGAAACTAATAAGACAAACTGAATTCACTACACTAATCTAACTACAAGTTACTAACTACTTATATATACACAAAACTAACTATGATTATAATAACTCAAATCAACTACTTAATTATCAGCTATGATCATTCTTTATTCACAAATAAACAATATGAACAAATTACAGATTTGATTAAAACCTGCGAAACTAATGTATTTGCTGCCCTGAGACAGCGAAGGATAACTTTTTTGATTTTTGTATTTATGAAACAGAAAGAACACTAACTGAAATTAAATAATCTAATATATATTTCTGAAATTAAACAATGTAATATAAATCTAGCTAAACTATCATTTATATTAAACTACTTAACATAAACAGTAAACATCTAACTAATTAACCTGGAAATGCTCCAAGTCTGCCCTGTGTATGATTGCTTCGTAAGATGGTTGGAGGAAGAAATTCACACCATTTATCCCTTTAGCTTCTCGCAAAGGATCAGCTATGATGCTTCCTGAAGTATGTTACAGGACAAACAAGACATAAAAGAAATCATAACAGTCTTCAGATTATGAATTCATGCAAAAGGGAAACCTATTATGCAGCAAATTCATATATGATAATTCGATTCA